>CABFVX010000774.1:212447-225345 GCA_902151425.1 Timema shepardi
TTTTTTTTTTTTTTTTACGAATCGTTGAATTGTTCCTCCCAAAATCAAATCAGTGTACTCGATTTCATGCCTGGCTCAATGCAAGACCTCTTAATCTAGATCGATTTAATGTACTCGAATTTTTGCCAGGATTGACAGAAGAAATCTTTATTTGGATTGATCAAAGGAATCGATTTAAGACCTATGAATCGGGCATTCATACTGAGAGATTAACGAATAAAACACAACAAAGATGACAGATGTCACTTTCTTTTTCAACACGAGCGTCTAGCAAGAGTTAGTGGCTTTTCACACACATCCGGATTCGGCTAGCTGGCTCCAGATACCCGGTTGTTGTCAAGCTTTCACAATACTCCGGGTTTGCACCCATTCTAGGTGGTACCAGTAAGCGAATTCATTCGCATCCCTTCCATGATGGGGCATCCATGCATGCATTATTGCGATGTGGTTTTTGTAACTACGAAACTACTGTCAGAAAAATAAAGCAAAGAAGTAATTGGTAGTGTCTGACCGAACATTCGGTTTCGGCTTTAGCCATAAATTGCACCTTCGACAAAATAATCGGCTTCGGCTAAAATCAGACAAGGTTTTGCCGAAACCGAAGGTTCATTTAACTTACCTTACTTAATGTACGTTTGTGGGTGCGTTTTAGTTCGGGGGCGGTCACGTGAAAAGTGATAAGTGAAAAGTCATTGCATGTTGGATTTAGGCACATGGTCGGAAGACTAGTCAGTAGTCAATAGTGGCGACGAATGGTCCGTGTTTACTATAATATAGTGTTACTTTCAGATTTATTAAGAACTTTCCCCTCAAACCATGGCTAATGTAATTAATAGTTATTATATACATAAAAGATAAGTGATTAATTTTTTGTACGGGACTAGATGGCAATAAAAAATAATTTAGTTACTTTTTCAAAGCCAAACATTAAGAGGGAGAAGTGATATTGTTGTCATAATTTTATTTTATATTTATATTATCTTGATCACAATTTCGGAAACGTATTCTACTTATTTTATCAACAATAACAAATGTGATCGGGTGTTTAAATAAACACTATCTTAAATTTTAAATGCAACAAAAATTGCATTAAACTTACAAATAGGGATTTTTCACAATATATGCTATTTCTTCTACTTCGGCTTTGGCCTCAGCTTTGAGCAAAAAAATATGCCCTTTGGTCGGACACTAGTCATTGGATACATCCAATATATGTAAAGAAAATCGTTTGGAGCATTTTATACGTTGTTTGAGGACTTACGAGCAACTGTAAAAAAAACTTAACTACTTCATAATGTGTTTCCTTTTTTGATGAGTTACACGATCATTCAAAAGATACTATTAAGCAGTGGTATAATAGATCCATGCAGGGATCGAGCGTAAAAGTGCCTATACATTGCAGGGGTTGAGGAAAATATTAGTTTCTTGTACATTTTTGCTTAAGTTATAGTAAATATCAATTTTATTCATAATTACTTTTATATTTAAAAAGGGAACATAGAATTTCCGAACAGTAATAGGTTTTTTTTATGAATTACATACAAAAGCCAAAAGTAAATATTTTGTAACATCAATGGCAGCGTAGAAATCGTTCCCTTTGATAATATGTATGAGTAGATTGGCTAGTCTGTGTTCGTACAGTAGTCCTCTCACAAGCCACAGCGTCATACAATACTAAATAATATTAGCCTTTTCTCTCGTCATTTTTCTTGTCCTTCTTATCTTCAATTGTTTCTCAGAAGCATTCTATGGGTTTACTAAAAAGGCGTTTGTCAAAAACAATACGCTGATGAAAACTATCGAGTTGTTTGGAATGAAGTTAAAGTATGAAGTTAAAAATAGCTAATTATCTGGAAGTTTTCCATTTGAAATTCAAATAGCATTGTGTTTTGTAGGTTATGTAATGTAGTATGCACGTTATACTTGTGAATATGTTATGTTAAAATATTTCAGTGGATCGAAAGAATAAGGTAAAATGTCACTTATGACTAAATAAGGAGCTTCTTACTATACATCTAAAACGAAAATTAATGACATGAAGAGAGGATGGAAAAAAACTTTTTAAATTTTTAATGTTAGTGACTAGTTTGAAGAGTGTTAAGCCCAAGCTCACAATACTATTTAAAAACACCTTTGAAATATGTAGCTTTTAGGGCTAATGTTTCAATGTCAGGTTAAAGTACTAGTTAACTAAGTTGAGGTTTAACCTTGAGTTGAAACTTCATGTTAACATAGTTTACTGTTTGAATGGCTTTTAGGTGAAGATTAGTTGACTTGGAGTTAATTTTTTGAATGCATAGGTTGGTAATATATTTTTTTACTCAAATGTCACTTGAACAAAAATATTTGTTAGTGAAAATGGGAATAAATGATTGCTGAAATGCGTTAATAATCATTTTTTTAAATACATTTGGGAGTCTTTTACCTGTTTCACACCTTCTACTAATATTTTAACTAATATTCCATCCAAAAACTATTATATTCTTTTTAAATCTAGTTAATAGATGATTAATTTTATTCTGCTTAAGAATAAACTAATGTTTAAAAAAGGGGTGTGGAGGGTGCGCAAAGACCAGTATATATAAGACAATTTTTTTTATACAAACTAGTCAATAAATAATAATATAAATATACCTATACCTTTATGAAGTGATCGAAAATGGAATTAAAATGCAAGTAAAAGTTGTTTTTCCAAATAACTATGCAATGTTTAAATAAATAAAGCATTGTAAAGGCCCACTTTTCAATTGATATAACTGGCTGCCAAAAATAGACTATGCCTTCTTATATTCCTTTAGCCTAACTATTCAATCATTAAATAATATTTTATTAATATTTGGTTTAATACTAACGATCAACATAGGTCTATATTTTTTTTTCATTTATTCGTTTTATAACTCCAATAGTTAGGCTCTCATTTGTTATCTTTCAAAACTATATCCAATAATATCTAACAAATCAATGGCAACAGTTTTAGTAAGTTTAAGACTCTTTTTTATTTAAATCTAGCTCAACAAATTCTTAAAAATAGTTATTAGTTCTTGTTCAAGATGTAGGATTTTTACGCTTGTTAAAACACTCTAGCATATCATAAATATCTGAATTAAATAGCATTATTAAACTTTATCTTAACTAAATCCAACAACACACATTGGAATGTTTTGAGCAGTCAGCTGACAGAGTGGTGGCTATGTTGTTCTCTACGGGAATTAACTTGAGGCATTTTTCAATTTAGTGCAAAAATGTACAACTTTTTCTCTAGTTCTTCTAAACGCTTGGAACCACTCTTTTCTTTCATGGAACCAGGAAGCAAAACAGTAAAAAGTTTATCAAAAACACGTTGGTCAGCAAGAGAGGACGCATGTATATCTCTAAATGAAAATTGGGAGAGTCTAATAAAGTCTCTCATACATATTATCAATGATACCTGTGAGAAACCACTGGTGCGAAATGAGGCCCTAGGTATAATGAATCAACTTAATAAACTAGAAATAGCATTTATGATGACAGTTTGGAAGGACATACTCCAGAGATTTAATAGTGTAATATCTTAGAGATTGAAATAGTTAATGGATTATTTGAACCACTTGTGCAGTTTATAAGTTTTGTTAGTGGCGTGTTCGATTATTATGATCAAAAATGTATGGAGAAAACTGATATGGATTACGAATGCACTTATAAAAGATCAAGCAAGCGCAAACTTCATGCCGATGAAGGAAAGAACACTGAAGTTCTTCTGATTGTTAGAGATAAATTTAAAGTTGAAGTGTTTTTCCCTATACTTGATAAATTACACACAGAATTAATGAGGAGAAAGTAATGTTATATATTAATGTCAGACACCTTCATAGTGTTCAGCAAATTTCAGGAAAGTTCTCCAGATGTTATTTCCGAACGCACAGCGAAACTCCAGGCGTTATATGAAACTGATTTAGAACCAAGTGAATGTGTACATTTTGCAAGACTTTTAAAGGCTTATGGGATTAGTATTGTACCAATCGAAATGAGTAAATTTCTATGAAAAGAGTGGTTACAGTCTATGATTCCAAATTTTGACATTGCACTTAGAATATTTCTTTGTACCGCACTTACAAACTGTTCATCAGAACGCTCGTTTTTGGCTCTAAAAAGGCTGAAATCTTACTTTCGTTCTATTGTAACAGAGAATATATTGAACGCCTTGTTCATTCTTCACATTGAAGCCGTTCTCTTGACTGATGACCGTCTCAAATATGAAGATTGGATCAACGAGTTTGCAACCATCAAAGTGAAACGCAAACTTCGATGAGTGGTGAGTTTTTTTTCTTCGTCTTTATTTTAAAGTTTTCAGTTTTGGATGTGAGTTTTTTTTTTTCAAATTCTATTAACAACTTATATAGCATAGCCAAAGTTATTTTAAAACATTTTATTTTTGTGGAGTGGGGGTGCATATTATAATTTTGACTAGGGAGGCAAAATTTTTAAATCCACCACTGCCCTCGCTATTAAGTGTACGACAAACTTTACTGTCACGATTTGACCCGTTGAAAAGGATATAGTAGCTAATCAACAAACCTTGTTAGAGGTAAAGTAACCATATTGACAAACAATCACATTATGTATCTTTAATCTGTCAAAACCTGTGTATATTCTGAACAGTTAAAGTTAAAACAGATCTAAGTTGTTTTTGGAATGAACAAATTTAGGATTTAGTCCGATTTACACAATAATCCCATTCCAAAATATATTTATCTACCTATTTAAAGTACAATATCCAGAGAAATGCCCTGATTTATTTTGATGCTCCATAAAACCTACATTTTGTCATCATTTGTGTGGTGGCGTGTTTTATGTGGCTTTATCTTTGAAGTTTGGCTTCAAACTTCTAAAACATTTTAATACTATCTCGTTATATTGTATAACTGCATAAACAATTATTTTCATATCAAATTACCTCATACAATACAAAAACTCATTATTAATGATTTATTCCAGCTGAACTTTTCAAATCCTACCACCCTATGATGTGGAAAACTAATGCCGATTTGAGTGTATGTATTAAACGAAAGTCTTTAATTTTCTATGCTGTGTCGGAATTTGTAAAGTCATGAAAATATATCTGTTTAGAGAAAGTAATTTTTAACTATAATTTTTTTTTTAAATTGGATGATACCGTAATTTGAAATAATATAAAGTAGCTATAATGTTCAAAAACACATTTCAAAGTGGTTTCTTGTCCATACTGTATAGTATTGGAAGTAAACCCCTTCAAATTTGGGATAAGAAAGTGAGAAATGGTCATATTAAGAGAATTACAGACAATGATATCCAGTCATTAGTTTTGGAAATTGTAGGAACCAATGTAAGCACAACATTCATAACATGTCCAGCAGACCCAAAGAAAACGCTAGGCATAAAGCTTCCATTTTTGGTTATGATCATCAAGAATTTGAAGAAATATTTTACATTTGAAGTACAGGTACTAGACGATAAAAATGTCCGTCGGCGATTTCGTGCAAGCAATTATCAGTCTACAACTCGTGTCAAACCATTCATCTGTACTATGCCAATGAGATTGGACGATGGCTGGAACCAGATTCAATTCAATTTGGCAGATTTTACCCGTCGGGCATATGGCACAAACTATGTAGAAACTTTGAGGGTTCAGATACATGCCAACTGCCGAATTAGGCGTGTTTACTTCTCTGATCGGTTGTATTCAGAAGATGAACTTCCTGCTGAGTTCAAGTTATTCTTACCTATTCAAAACAAAGCAAAAGCTTAAACCCAATCAATGATTAGATCTACCTGTTCAAATTATGACCAAAACTTTGTTTAGTGACAAAGGCCCATCATGGTAAAAGAGCTAATAGACAACACTAGACCTAGAATAAACTTGTGTGAGTTATTTTGTGTGCATGTGTGTAAGCATTTCTCTTTGGCTAAAATACACTAAAAGCCATTGAATTGTTATTAATGGCCGTGTCTGAATAGTCTGTGCACAACACACTTGTACATTTTTACCTGCCATAGTGTCAGCCTGCGATCGAGCTATATCGACTGAGCGACCACCGTCGTCTGGTGAAGATAGTGCCAACTTCTGCAGATAGAGAAAGTCCTGTTAGCAGCACAATAAACCCCCAGGACATTTTCTAGATGTAATCACCTCTTTTCAAGTCAAGACACATTGCTTCACAGAAAAAGCTTGAAGTGCTGGGGCTAAAACCCGGGGCCTCTGAATCTGTAGCCACTGACCGCTAAAGCACGGAGGGCAAGGCCATAGCCGGGGGGAGGGGGGAGGGGGGGCGGTAGTTTGAGGGTTCAAACACCTCGCGAAATCTTATGAACAAAATATATATGGCTTTATTAATGGTTGAAACAATATCAAAATTAAGATACAAATACAAATTAGAGGGCTGTGTTACCATAAAAAGCACTTCAGATAGCTTCTGGAGGTGATAGGTGACCTGGCGGTCTAGGGGTAAGGTGTCAAGACTTCTGTGCTGGCGGCCGGGGTTCAATCTTCGGTCGCGGCAAAGATTTATCTGATTACCAAACCCTTCCTTCACCTCTGACAAGATATCTTGTGAATGTGGGGAATGCCAGGCCTCCACTGTGGTTCGGATTCCACGTTAAACTGTAGCTCCTCCATTTCATCTCACAATCACCCTACCATTACACATTAGCGTAAGTGTGTATAACCCGAACGGGTAGTAAGACGCGGTGCTAATAATAATAATAATAATAATAATTCTGGAGGTGATAAATATTTAGAAATTTTCCTAGCCTTCAGCATTTTGGGGGTTATTTACCATGAAAAAAAAACACCCCAGAGAGCTTTTAGAACTGTTTAGAATTTCTTTCTAGATACCAGCAATTGGGGGAGGGGGTCTCTACACTTTTTACTGCACACTATAATCAAAAACATATGTGCCATACTATAGTGTATAGTGCATAATACTTTTCAGACAGCATAATACACCCATAGATTCCCAGTGGCTACTTAAACACATGTTTCCTTGGCAACTTTATTGAATTTTGATGGTGTTTTGTTGATTGTCATAATTGGGGAAGCTTACTAACTTAAATCAATTCTGTTTAAAAGCACCTAACAGTATTTCCGGATAAATAAATAGGCCGATAGAGATCTAAAAATAAATTAACTTATTGTATGTATCTTGATACAGAATAGTTCACTATTTACTATACAACACAAATTACAACTAACCTACACAACAAAAGGTCTGCCAAAGTGCAGAGATACCAAATCATTTCTACATATTTACAACAATTATGATCATATATTAATTGATAAGCTCCCTAATTAATTTTTATCAAGAAAGTATTATTCTTAAATAACTATATATAGTTTTTCATCTAAACCTTAAACTGAAAATACATACTTTTCCTTTGAAAAGATATGTTCACACTACAAAAATAAATATAACCAATTGACATATTTAGACCTAATTCATATGAATGAATAACACAATACATTAGTTTGATTCAACGGTTTGTATATATTTTATTCATTTTCCACACAATAATACTTTTATTAAACATTATTTTAACTCGAGTGTGTTATAAAGGGCTATTTATTTTATCTGTCCTTTAGTTAAGTGTGTTCTAAGGGGTACATCAGCATTCAGCACACTTGAAAGAGAATTCACACACAATAAACAATGACTTCCAAGGCCCCTTAGACAGACTATTCAGACACAGCTATCCGTACTTGCTAATTAAATGCTAATCTTTTCATACTTCATGTTAAGTAGTATTATCTTTTGAGCAGGGTTGTGTAGTCGGTAATTCGAGTCTTCGACTGTGACTCCAGTTTATATTTTTATACTGTTGGATTCAGACTCTTTAAAAAATTACTCCAATTAATATGACTTCCTGGGAAGCTTTTTTAACATTATGAATGTACAAATTTAAATATAGTTGTTAATCCAAATTACAAATAATGTCTGTAAAAAATAAAAAAGTATAAAATTTAAATTATATAGGGCCTAAACCTATTTATAATATATAGTGTTTTAATATTACACATTTTTATTTCGAATTTGGAGTTGGTACATTGTTTCCAACTCCATGACTCTGACTCCACAACCCTGCTTTTGAGTTGGACCAGCAAAACTGCCGCACTTTATTAAAATATTGATATGTGTACATTATTTATAAAACCTTTTGTATTGAATGGACTAACCAAATACTGACACCAAACAATATATAGGGCCTAGAACTACAATTTTCTTACTTCAAATATTACTAACTTTCTTATTTGTTAAAAACTCAATAAGGCATTTCATCATATCACTGGTTTTAAATAAGTTTTGTCTGGGTGGCTATAATGATCACTGCAATCATTTTGCTCAAGGCGACCACCACGGTCAGAGAGAAATTATCAATTGCCGTCAGGCCACACAGCTTAAAATATAATGCTCTGTGTTTTTTGGAATGGCTTTATACTGTCAAAGCTATACTTCCTTTCACCCTTCACCTATGACCACCTTTTGTCATGTCCATAAGAGAGGAAAGAAAAATGTGAAAGTTGTCATCACACAAAAAGAGGAAAACTCGCTGCTAAATCTAGTACCCTTTTTTTTTATCAAGCCTTGGCTCATTGTTCCCCAAATATGCTTAAAAAGTGGTCGAAAATGAACTTATGTAACATTTTCACACAATTTTATTATATTAGTATAACTCAAAATATAGGGTTGTTAAGGGGGAAAAAACCTGTTAGAATCTTTCCACTTTATTTTGGCATGAATCATATTTTGAAATAACACATCTTAAAATTAAATATTGTATTAGAGCTTAACGTTTGCACGGCAATTTCTCACTAACTGAGGGGGCCCTCTTTAGTTATTTAACTAAGTTTTCAAACCATTTAACTTTTCTTAACTATTAGGCCTACCTGTGTTTATAACAGAAATAGTCGCATTCAACAGCATATCATGTTTAAAGTAAACATTAAGTAAAAACTGGTTATACTACATTATTTTAGGCCCTCTATAAGAAGACCTACATTTAATATAAATAATTACAGAATATAATGGCTAAATTGTATTAATTTGAATGATGTATGATTATTATATAGCTCAAACTCATTAACTTCATTTTGTTCATGCATATTCATCTTGTTTCACATATGTATTTATTTTAGTCGTTATATTTTATAATAGGCAACATTTCAGGTTTAAATGTACTAAACTTCTTAATGCCGGGATCACAATCAACTTAACGTTAACTTAATGTAACATCCATTTAAAGCTAACTTAACTTAAGTGTGATCACAATTCACATAACTTAACACAACTCGAACCAAATATCTCTATTCTAGACTATGTGGTTTGATTTGTGATTTGTAGGCTACTATTTGTATTAGTGTATATGATCTGTGAATGTCTACAATTTTCAACCGGATTATGTTAGTTGATTTGTATTTTAATAACAAGGATCTTTTTTGAAAGCATTACATTATACCATTTTATATAATAAAAGTTTTGTGGTTTTAACTTCTTTACGATATTTGGATTAAGTTTGTTCTATAACGTTCTATAATGATACAATACTAATGCTTATTTTAATTAAATGTCTGATCACTAGAACTTAAGTTAAAAAGTTGACCTTGGACTTAAAACCAACAAATAAATTACTAAATAGCCGTCATTCGTGTAGTGATTGGCTGGCTAGATCACGTGATACCCTTCAGGTAATGTTCACTTAAAGTAAAAGACCTCCCAGGACATCTCTTACTTTAAGTTAACTGCATCATGATCACTTCCATTTAAACACACAAGGAGCTCCTTTACGTTAAGTTAACTTGAAGTTAACATTAAGTTGATCATGATTTTAGCATAAGAGTTTACTATGCAAACATCTTAATTCAGAAAACTGGTTCATAACAAATGCAAATACTAGCGTAGAGCATTATTAATCACAAACATAATATAAAACATTTGACATATTGCTATGCCATAATATTATGTCTATTGGTTTAATTTAGTTCCTACATTATTATTATTATTATTATTATTAATGGACTTTTTCATGAGTGGAACAATGAAGTTTAATGCAATATAATTACAACTTAAACTTAGGCCTGATTAAAGTGGGAACAATTTAAAACAACTATAATTCCCTGAGAGTGATTAAATCATAAATAACTTGAACAAATAAAAAAAAACTGTAATCCACAAGAACACATCATTTTTATAAAAAGGCCCTATAATGTAATTGGTTTTAAAGTATCACTTTGTATACATTATGATCTACAACTAACCCAATCTAACAAACCTAACCTTGGTTTTATTAAAGTTTTAATGGTTTTTCTGCATCATTGTCACATAGGCTGTGAATAATGCATAGAAGAAAGTTATAATCAATACATGATTGAATTAAAAAGATGTGGTTTATTAAGATCTAAAGTTTTATAAATTAAATGTCTAGTCCAATAAACCAATAATCATAATATTAACATTGTCAAGTAGGCATAGCTTACCCATGTGTATTAATTATTATAACATTGTGTGACCCGCTTCAGTGGATGAATGGTCTAAGCCACTGCATCACTTTCGTGTTAGACTGGCCTGCTGATGATGGGAAGATCAAGGTTTAAATTCCAGTTTGGTCTATTTAGGGTGGTTTTTCCTAAATGTTTTCACACACTCTTTCCACGCAAAATTGGGTATACTACCTCTAAAATGCTGCCTTCCTCATTATAATATGTGAGTGTAACTTAGAACAGGTAGTAAGATGCAGTGATAAAAAAAACTTTGTTTGGAAGTGTTTTTGTTGTCATAAGCCCTTTTTCCAAAAGAAGGTGTAAGGTAACTTACCCCTTATAAACTATAATATCGGTTAATTTCAACTATAAATTAATTTTATTGTTAATTTTATTGCTAGCATATGTGTTTAGAAAACAATCCTTTAATAAGTTAAGCATGGAGTGTTTTAATAGATTAAAAATTTTAATTTTAATTAAATGGAATATTTGTTCCACAAACTTTCCACTAAATCAACCATGCATTGTGTTGTTTCATGTGGAAAAACCTTAATGTATGTTTTTGTCATTGGAAAGTTAAAATGTTCTGTTAAATTGGAGGAAACACTTTACTATTTTAGAGTTTTGACAAGTTTTGGCAATACTCCATGCTTTTCCGTCAAATCCTGGTGTCTTTGAAGATCTATCTACCATGTTTATATTGTGCAGTGTTTAAAGGTTTGTTTCAACCTATATGACAAGCAAGATTAGGTTACTTTGGATTTCACTACTGTAGCTTAGATTTGTAATAATGCTTGCTACCTTATACAGGATTATAATTATATAGACCCTTAAGTTATACTTTTCTAATAAGCTACTAACTTTATATTAGTAATAAAAACTAGATTGTATGCAAGGTCACAATCAATTTCATCCATGTCTGGCACATTTTAAATACTAGGAAGTCTACGTAAATCTATTAACATTGGTGAAAAAAAAGTAACATTATTAATATGTGAAAAACTCAACTAAATATAGACACACAGTTGGATCAGGCATGTCAAACTTGTTTGATCTCAAGGGCCACATTGAAAATTGAAAATAATGAGGGGGTCATTTTTAATCAAATTCAATATTGTCACCATCTTAAAGTAAAAATAAACTCAATTTTAAAATACTTGCTATGAAATTATTTTTTTTATCATCACATACCTGTTTATTAATTATACTAATGGGTTAGGATGAGGAAGATGGAATTTAGAGGAAGTGTACCTGCATTTGTGTAGAGAAAGTGGGAAACTGTTTAGGAAAAAACACCCTCAGTTCACCCGAGCGGGATTAAATCTCAATCTTCCCACCATTAACAGTCTAGTCTATTGTGGGAGTAGTCCCTTAGAACATGCAGCCGCTGAAGTGGGTAGTAAAAATGCTATCAAAGGTTAAAACTTAAGCTCTACTCATTTTTTTATTCCCTACAGAAATTTTAGACTTTTTAATTACACATCAAGGGTGTGAGTGCTAAGCAGGTTTTAAATCACATGTTTGTCTTTTTCATTATTAATGACAAATGCCTGTCCGTAAGCCATGATTTCTTGGGTGTTTGTTACTTTTCATAAGAGAAAAATGTTCGTACTAACTCGCTTCAGTGGCTGAATTGTCTAAAGCGTCACTTTCATGTCAGGCTGGCCTGCTGATTACAAGGAGCAAGATTCAAAATCTGGTCAGGTCTACTGATTGTGTTTTATCCTGGATGATTTCCCACTCTACCTCCACACAAATGTGGGTAGATTGCCTCTAAAATTCTTCTCTCCTCATTCCTACCCTATTAGAGTAATTATCTTATATGCTACCAACCTGAACAGGTATAAGTTAGTATAAAAAAAACTATTCATACACTTATGTACTGTCAAAAATTGCACATACTTGGTTGGAAAATTTAACAAGTTTTGGGAATTGTTCTCTAATGAGCAAAGAGTAAAAATTGGCTGCACCAACCTCACTTGCTATATTTCCCCCAATAATGCCCTATTTCTAAATTTTATAATCTCAAATGGTGCTTTTCTACACTAAGGTGAATCTGAACGATTTGGATGTAGAGTTATTAAAAGGCCCACGGACCTGTACAGAATCTTGGACCAGGTCACAAGTTTGACATGCCTGTATTATATCTTAATAAATAATGCTCTTTCACATTACATTTGAAGTGTACAGCGGACACAGAAGTTCCCCACTACACACATTTTCCCGGAAACAATTTTTGTATCTCAAACCCATAAGGACTCCAGTAAATACTTATCTTTTAAAGTAATTTAAATATGACAGATCCTCCTTTCAACTATGATATAAGATTTATTAGAAAGGTCTAACAGATGGCAGCACTATTTCAATTTGACCTAAAATTGGAATTACTGCCTTTTTCCCCCCTGTAATATT
>CABFVX010000775.1:0-69594 GCA_902151425.1 Timema shepardi
TCCCACGTTAAACTGTAGGTCCTCCATTTCATCTCACAATCACCCTACCATTACACATTAGCGTAAGTGCGTATAACCCGAACAGGGAGTAAGACGCGGTGCTAATAATGATAATGCTATGTCTCTGGGAAGTAGGGCATAGGAAACTGCTATGTCTCTGGTTGGTAGAGCCTAAGACATTGCTATGTGTTATCGTGGCATAGATTCAAACATGAAGTTATAGCGCCTTAAAGTTGACGTGTATAGAGCGCAAGTTTGTGCATCAAATGATCTTTAAAGGCGATGTGCTCTAAATTTCCAGAAGAACCAGACTCTACATATATTTAGGGTTGTTCTAGGCACCTAGTACTACAATCCCTACCAAGTGTGCTCGTGCCACAATTTCAAATATAGAAACGGTGGCACCTTAAACCTGGTGTTTTTAGAGGGCTAGTTTCATGTGTGATGTAAGTTCTTAGTCAAATATCTCAAAATTTCCAGAAGAACCAGGTCCCACAACTATCTAGGATTGTTGTAGGTACCTAGTACTACAATCCTCACCAAGTGTTTTTTGGGCGTAATATCAAATATATATAGAAACTCTGACACCTTGATATTAGCGATTTTATAGTGCTATTATAAATTATAATATAAATTGAGGTTACATTTTCATTTAATTTTTTTTAAGTTTCCAGAATAGGCCTTAATCACATTCTCGTGCAGTAGACTAAAATATTGACTAATTTGTATGCTAATTTATATTAATCATGAATTTCAAAAGCATTTATCAATTTCTCACTTATTTTTAATCTGGTTATAATGTTTTTAGTTGAATTATTCTTTTTCTGTGGCGGTGTTTATAATGTATTTGCACTAGAACCTAGTATCAAACTAGCAGCGTGTGAATACCCTAGTTCCGTTTCTATTGTACTAGCTAGCACACTTGATTTCTAGTACAAGAGTCGTGTGATAGTAGCTTTAAATATTTGTTCTAAAAGAATGATAGACTGCGCACCAGATTCGTAGGCCCTATTTATTTTAGAACCCGCAATACTTGCACCAGAATCTGGTACGCAATGTCATTTTTAGATAAATTTTTTATTACATATGTTGTCACTAAAAGAGTTTATATTTTATTTAATTTATTTTAAAACAAAATATTTAATAGTATTTAACAATGTATTTAACCTAACGTAGCCTATTCTTAATATAGTTACTATGATCATTGTTAGTAAAAATGGTAAATATATGAAGGATAGGTTACATTAGATTGGGTTATGTCCTAAGTGACAATATATTTAATATATATTGAACTTAAACATTTCATCTATAAACGATGAAGTGTGTTCCAGACCCAATTTTAATCCAAATAAACTTGATAGCATGTCGACCTTAGGTGGTTGTTTTTTTAGGATATAAAGTGGGTGTAGGCCTAAAAAAGAACATTTGTGTATCAAGGATACTGTACTTGGACACCCATGGGTTTAGGGGCCTCTGACCACATCGTAAATAAATGAATAAAAATTTAGGGAGATACTAAACGTTAGTGTCACCCCGAATGCATTCTACCTAACCTATGAATGCATCATTTATAGCATCCCACGGCCATTATTTCGTCTTTCCAGCCAGTCCTGTGTCCATATTATTTTCCTACACTCCCTCTCATATTTTAAATATAATTATTAGTAATTAATGCAGCTGCTGCACCCAAAATTAATCTGACGTTCCATAAATATTGGCACTAGAACATAGTACCAAACTAGCATCGTGTAAATACTCTAGTTCCGTCTCTATTGTACTAGCTAATATACAGATATCTAGGCGCTAGCTAGCACACTTGATTTCTAGTACAAGCAAGTGTCGTGTGATAGTAGCTTTACTTTATAGCAAGGTCACAGAATATTACTCTTAGAAACTATCCTAAAATGGATTGCACACGTGGTGAGATTATATCGAAAGTAGTATTCAGATCGTACAGCTGGAAACACTGGATTAGTTGACTAAATTGTCGCTGATTAGTGTATCTCAAAGATCATCAAATATCTTCCTTTAGAAAATGAAATATTGTTTTCTCATTAAACTTTCACACGCCGACTTGGTTCCTTTCATCATCAATTGATGAAGCATCACCAAATATTGATTGGAATGAAAAAATAAATAAAAAATGTTTATTTTGACTTAGTGCCTTTCTGGCTTCTGCACTCACTGTTTCATTTGTATTTTATAAAGGGCTCTTTTCATGAAAATTTGACTGCGGTAAATGTTAATTTTTTGTTGTTGACAGCAAAGCATGTTTCATACCAAAAATAACGAAACAAATGGTTTTTGCTCATTGCACTTTATTTCATACACACAAAAAGAACGAAAGAAATTCTCTTTTGCTCGTTTCAGTAGTTGAATGGTCTAAGGCGTCACTCTTGCAATAGACTGGACTTCAGATGATTGTAGCTAGAATCCCAGTTGGGTATATTTATGATGGTTTTCCACACTCCCTCCATTCAAATGTAGATACACTTCCAATATATTCAAGATTCATTATTCTTAACACATTAGTGTAATTAGTTTATATGAGTGTCTTCTAGTGGTAATAATTCTTGGCTAGTGATCCATAAGTCCTGGGTTCAATCCTTGGCACTTCCAGATTTTTTTGTGAATTAGTGGGTCTGGAACGAAGTCAAACTCAGCTTCGTGAAGACAATTGAGAAGATATTTGAATAAAAAAGTAGCAGCTCTGTTCTAGAAAACTGCGATTAATGGCCACAGGGTTCATTGTGCTGACCACATGAACCTCCCTAACTGCAAATGTTGGCACTATCTTTGACAACATGTAGGGGCCACTCTGTCAGTATAACACGGCTGTGGGCTGACACCATGGAGAGTGTACAATATGAAAAGGTAGTGAAACGCAGTGACCAAAAAAAATCTACCCTTTTCCTTCACTACAGTACCACCAGAATTTTATTAACAGCCTTTTCTCAGTCAATAAACAGTATCTTCTTTCCCATGCATGCTTGTAATTATTTAAAATAAATAGAATATTCAAGGGTTAAAGATAATATACATTTTTGTAGAATATAATAACTTTATTTTTACTATAACCAGTGGGAAAGTAACACCTATTGGAACAACAAATAATAAAATACTTTATATGTTTGGATGTAGAGAAAAACCCATGCTGTCACTAACTTCAAACTCGAATATACAAAATTGTACACATATTAAAATGCAACAATGACAAATACTTCTAAAACTAGGGTCTTTAAACTTTAAGTCAAGTTATTTTGGTGTTCCAATTTTAAAATTTTTTTAACCATAGACAATGTCTTTCCTATAACAATCATAATAATTAAAACCATAAAATTTACATCTATAAGATTTAAAATGACAAAAAAATTAACAATGCCTTAATAACATCACAATATAATTTATTATATAGTGCATAAAATGTAACATATTTACAAATATTATGAAAATACACCTCACAAGAAACAAATACCTAAACAATTAGATGTCAATACAATGCAATAGTTATCAGCCTTTCTTTGTGTGTCTCTCTCTGTCATACAAACATACAAACAAGTGTAAACCAAAGTTATTAATTCTATTGGGAAAATTAATAATAATGAACTTTAATAAAGTTTTATTTAATTTTTAATTTTGTTCTACTGGAATATTTAGAACATTTCTTTTAAATGTATACTATTACCAGATGGTGAAATTAAAATACTGTTTTTTTATTGCTCCCAACTTAATTAGGAGAGAATGTTAATTGGAGATTATTAGTTATAATTCTATTTAGAAGAATAGATAAAAAGGTACTGATAAAATATCTATTTTTAAAATTTGAAATATAAAATATTGGAAAGCAACTATTATTATTGATGTGTTTGTACTAATATTAGAAGTGTTGAATAAATATGTAAAGTTAATATATTAGAATGTTATTCACAGACTATAATAATACATCTCACAACAGAGGACATATTATTAATATCTGACAACAACACTGTACTATTAAGCAGTAAGAAAAAAATTCAAATTTTAAAAGTAAAAGTAAATAAAAATTATACATGGCTTAGCTTGTGATTAACAGTTTGCTTTTCTTTTTAACAATAAGCTCATTTCTCTGGATTCCCATGGATGTTATAGTGATTATATTTCAATAACAAATTTTGATTATCCAGTGCACTTAAAATGTGGCGAAGAGTGAAATTAAAACTATCAAATTTACAAAGAATAAAATTTTGAAATATTTAACATCTATGTACAAGGAATAGGACTTTATTTTTCACTCATTTTAAAATACTTAAAAGTGCAAATCTAAGACGAAATATTTACATTAAATGGTTATAGTATGCTGAAGGGAAACGAGTGAATATTTTAGCACCAAGTTTAAGCCTTTTATAATAGTATAGTTATACTTAAATATTATTTTCTAAATCTACTCAAATTATAAAGTTATATCCCCCAATTGATTGCAAATTTCATTTTAATTTTTACTCTAAAAATTGTTTGTTAGAACTTAATAAGGTTATTTGAAAGTTAAAGTGTATGCACTACTTTAATTAGGTACTTAATGCAAATAAAATAAAAACTTTTCCAGCAGTGTATTAGTATTAATTAATGTAATTATTATAATTACAAGGATTTAGAAAATAAAATAAGTATTATCTTGAAAATATATACATTTTTAAACATTGAATTAATTCATTAATTTTCAGATTAATATAATTAAATTAAATAATTACTCGAATATTACATGCATAAAATAACTGTTTTGATTTTAAGTTTTTAATTTAGTGAATTTTATTTAGTGTATGTGTACTTATAGAATACATTGTTTATAAAACAAATTAAACTCAATTGTAAGGTATTCTTTTATTTGTCATCAATAATTAATTGTATGGGTAAAAACCATACAACAATTAAGTTATTATTTATCATAATTACAAAACATTTATATAATCGTTTAAATAAACTATTACAGTAGCTTTCTTCCTATACAGTCAAGCCTGATCTCACAAATGTTTTTAGAGCTCAAGGCATTTCAAATAATGCATTTAAGTTATTTTATTATACAACAAAATGGTATTGATCATAATTTTATTTTGTCAAAGTTAAAGTATATACAGCACTTGTTATTAAACACTATGGCAACGCTGAAACATTTCAATCAAATAATACTTAAAGATATTCAAGAAGTCACATCCACTGTAATTCCTTTAAATTGACAAAATATTTTGTTTGAAGTCCTATGAGATAGAATGATTATTTCACATTTACATTTATATTGATTTGTTGACAAATTCTTGGTTTTCATTTAATATTTCATATTCATGTATATCATACTTGATTTGTAAAATTGGTTTACTGACAATATAGGCTATTCTAGCTTTAAAACTAAAAATTGAACATATTGCCAAAAATATTTCACAATTAAAAAATCACAAACATGAATTTGAAAAACTAAATGGAAGAAGAATTTGTCACAGAGTTATTATAAATATAAACTCAATTAAGCCATCTCTTAGACCTAAAACTGCCTAAACACTCAAAAAATAAAATTATGATTAATACAGGTAGATAAAGAAAACATTTAAGCCTATTCTTTTATAGTTATTAAATTTATAGTGTTTTGAAATGCTACTGGAAGACTGAATTAATTTATCTCTGTGCTTGTACACCTGAATTAACCATCAGGTTAATTAATCATGTCTTGTTAGTTCTGGTAAAATAATGGAAGGGAACCAGAGAAATAAATAACTTTGTTCTTAAGAGTGAATGGAAAACGATTTATTTGTTAATCCATTAAACGGGGCATTTTACTATTAGCAATTCAATACAGATAATTGAGTTGTTTTGGTCACAAACACATAAGTTATCGTGAAACATTTCTTTAAAAAATTATAATATCAAAGTGATTTATCATGTTGAATTTATAAGTCAAGAGTAATAAATATAATAAAAAACATTAAACACAAAGAAATAACTATTGCCAATAAATTACAATATTTTATAAAACACACCACTAAGTTCAGACAGTCGTTCTAGTTAATAACATTTTTAGTCAAATAATTTGATTATTTTAATTAGGTAGTGAAAATAATATGTATTGATATATAATATTTATACATAGAAGTACAGGAAAGTGGGTTAAGGGAAAAATAACACACATTGGTAGCTTACCCAGTGGTTTTTATGACGCCGACAAAAGGAACACAATTCATACTTTCTACTTTTTATGGTATAGAGCACTAGGCTAAATCAGTGTTTAAATTAGGAGGGATAGCCAGCACACTTACCTTGGTGATACTGGAGTAGAAATTGTTTAGATATAACACTAAAAAACTCACAAACACATTTTTAAGGACAAGCTTTCACTGTCACAGACAGCTTCATCAGGTCAGGAGAGTATATTCCATTCACGGTAGGAATTACTCTCTGAAAGGTCTTTTTTCCTACCAATATCCTACTATATAGTGGATTTATGGTAGGGAAAAAGGCCTTTCAGAAGTCAATTCCTACGGTGAATGGATTTTAGATTGATGCTTTTAGTTGAACTGACAGTCAACCTTACAGTTAAACTAAAAGCATCAATCTACTCTCTTGACCTGATGAAGCTGTCTGTGACAGTGAAAGATTGTCCTTAAAAATGTGTTTGTGTGTTTTTTAGTGTTCTATCTAAACAATTTCTACTCCAGTATCACCAAGGTAAGTGTGCTGGATATCCCTCCTAATTTAAACCATACTTTCTACTTTTGACAGTGTGTGCTGCCTTTGGAAGAAAATGAGTTATTGCCTTGACCAGGATAGTGACAGATTTTTTTTTTCAGGGGCAACTATTACCGCTTTGTCTAGTGACAGCATTGTTAAGTTCAAGATGTGGTCTTATTTTCATTGCAAAAGCTATATTTGGTTAAAGAATATGACATTTAGATGCAACTATAATCATAACTAACAAATATAATAGCTTTGTTATTTAATCCACCATTATATTGGGTTAGTTCCTTTGATTTCTCCCAAATCACTTTTTCCTACATCTTTCTCCCAAATAGATAGCATGTCATGTGCAATTAAATTCTTGAAAACACACATAAAAACATTCTAAAGTTATTTTAGCACTCTGTCTTACTAACTGTTCAGGTTATACTCATATGTACTAACTACACTAATAAGGTAAGGATGAGGAAATTTGAATTTGGAGGAAATGTACCCATATTTGTGTGGAGGAAGAATGGAAAACCGTTTAGGAAAACTATCCTCAGTGCACATGACAAGGATTTGAACCCCGATATTCCTGTCATCGGCAATATAGTCTATTAAGAGTGTGACACCTTAAACTATGCGACCACCTAAGCAGGTTTGTTCATCTTAGTTTAATTTAATTAACACTGAAAAACAGAATAAGAATCAAATGAAAGGAAAGCGCAAGGAGGAACAGCACGGATTCAGCGAACAGAGGTCCACAATAGACTTGATCTTTGCCATGTACGAAAGCTGACGGAAAGAAAGTATGAATTTGGGTAAGCCTTGGTAATGGTATTCATGGATGTGTAGATAAGACATATGATAGTGTGGATAGAAATAAAGTTTGGAAAGCAATGGAGGAGGCCAAAGTGGAAAGAAGAATTGTAATTAGAGTGAAGAGCATGTATGAGGATGAGTTGGGTTAAACAGAAAGTGGGAGTATGGTTCCAAATATAAAACGGAGTGCCCCCTCACTCCTACTATTTATTTGCAATGGTAATGGAACTTTAGAAAGATTTATGTTAGACAACTAACCAACCTACCAACCTTTTGTCAAATAAAATATTTTATTTCAGTTCATTTTTTTCATTTAAAGCCCTGCACATCAGATTTTAAAAACTTAAGGTTATATAATCCAGGTACTTGGTTTGGTAGATACGTCACCATTTTAGGGGTATAAGGGGGGTATGGGGCCCCGAAGATCCTGGAAGAGGGCAGCAAGGAGTGTTTTTCTATAGATGTGTAAGAGACCAGCTATGGAGTAGAGAAGTGCCTTTGAGAGGTTTTAAGGGGCATACTTTGTACCCATTGTCATATATGCGGCAGAAACCTGTACATTGAATGTAAGAGAGACCAGGAAACTGGAGGTCATGGGAATGAAGTTGGCGAGGAGCATGGAGTACATGAGATAGTAGAGGATGTCAAGAAAGAGATGGGAGGAGCAGATAACAAAAAGTGTGCAAGTGAGAGGAAGATGGAAGCATTTTACTAAACTGGCCTGACCACAGACTGGAAAGAGTTCATGATGACGAGTTTGGTTTAATTTATTCTTGTAAAATACTGTAGTATGTACACAACTTGATGAAACATATTTGTCATACATCAAATAAAGTTATTTGTAAACAAAGGTGAGTTAATATAAACAATTCATCATTGTAATTCTTTTTTATATTTATCTGAGAAAAAACACATTTTTACTGGATCTTTGGAGTATTCCACCAACCTTTTTTAAGAGGTAAGTTTCATTGGTCTATAACAAGCCCCTTTTTTTAATTTATTCGTTTTAAATACTCGGCAGCCTAGGCCCTCTACTGGGACTAACTTTGTTAACCAGCCATTAATGCGAGAATATTGATTAGCTACACTAAATTTCAACTATACAAACATTTCCAATCAATTAATTAATACCAATTAATTTTTTCAGAATTTTTCATGTGAAAGTAAATTTTGTCATGTTGTAATTATCAAATTATTTGACTAAATTCTTTGTCAAAAGATTGACTGAGAGAACAAAGCAGAGTAATATATATGTCACTCAAAATAGAACAAATGTGAGACAGATCAGCTTTAAGTAGATTTATGTTTTAAAGTCAAATTACGAGCATTAAATAAGTTATTATTATTTAAAATTGAGGTACACATTATTACAAAATATTTAGAGCAATTATGAACAGCATATTTAACAGTGTTCACATATTATAGATGCCAGAAACACTTTATAATGGGGATTTTAGAATAGAAAAATGGATGTTTGGGGGAAAAGTTTGCCCATGTAACATGTCTATGATTTGGATTAATACAATCTCATATTTAAATGATGGTCAGACAACAAATTTCATCTTGATAATTAATTTGTAATCATACCATTTTCATGCCTTGTGAATTTCTAATTTAGAATAGTGAATAGAGGCCTAAAAGATCAAAGTATTTTAAGTCAAGTAAAGCTAGAGCTTATTTCTCAAAAAGTTCTGGCCCCAATCATGCTTGAGATTAAAATATACACAATAGTTTTTCAAAGGTGTGTACACACTGAAATTAAGATAAACTTTACACCTTATTAAAAACTAGGGGTGTGAACATACTCAAAAATTTGAATTAGAGTCAAGTTTTAGTAGCTGCTAAAATTCAACAAATTTCATACAAAACTCAAAAAAAATATTAGTACTCGAAATTCTTGACTTTTTCTCAAAAATTCTGAGTATAATTCATTTTATTCAATTTCAAAATATTATTTTATAGCAGATAAGAGTCCCTAAATATTTCCTTTTGTCTGATTAAAAATCTGAATTTGTGTGATTATAATTTTTTTCACAAAAAAAAGATTGCCATTATAAAAAATCTATATTTGTACTTATAATTGATATTACTCAAACTAAAAAAACAACAATTATGTTTGCATGCAAACAAGATTCAAACTTGACTCAGAAGTGAAAAATGCCTACTTGCACACCCCTAATAAAAACTGACAGAACATTGTAAACACTAATAAAAATGGACAATTTTTATGTATTTTTATTTTATTAGTTTGTAAGCTTTTGTTCAAAAAAATGTTTTCACACTTACACAGATTTATATCACTCCTTTTCACAATTGCATAAAATTTTGATTTAAATCATTTCAAAACATCATATTTGGATTCAAGATATTTTATTGTGATTTTACAAATCTTGAATCTTTCGAATACTACCACAAGATTCGAGCAATTTGAGGATTTGATCGTCCCATGTGACTTTAAAATTGACCCTTTCACTAAGCTATTTTTGTTCTATCTACAGGGAGATGTTTTTAAATGCCTGAAGACCTATAATATGCTCTTGAGATGTGTGTGTTCCATAGGCAAACAAAAGATAAACAATGGTACTTTAAAGTGTAACTTCAATCACAACCAAATAAGAATCTTTTTTTCAACAAGAAGGCTACTTATCCTAAAATAATAATATAATTAAAATGGCATGTACTCTTTATCAATACAAGAATGGTCACTTAAGCTCAACATATTCCCTTAAAATTTGATGTTGAATAAAAATGTTTTAAGCTCTAAGAGGCACTCCTCTTGCAGACCATAAGAGGTAAAAATATAGTTATGCCCATTAGAATATCCATCATGTACTGACCCCATTGCACCTCTATATGTTCCAATAAATGTTACTGCAAATATGTGAAACCACTCTAGAAAACAATTAGAAAGTTAATCTTTGTTTAAGTATTTCAATGACTGATTTACTTAAAGCATTGTCGAATTACTCAACATGTCAATTTAACTCTACCATAATTTAAGTACATATTAAAAATACATAATTTCATTCCATTTGAGTTCTTAAAATAACAGTAACAAAGAAGACTCCATTTCTATGGCAACATTTCAAGATGATAGTATGGTATAGAAAAATGTTTCATTGATAAAGAAGTTTAAGATTTCAGTAAAATTATTTATGACTGCAAAATATTCATAGCAACAGCATAAAATAAGAACATTGCAAATTTGAATCACAAAAGCCCAAAAATAAAATTTTAATTGGTTTCAAAATGTAACAATATTTTAAAACCATCTAAAAAGTGTCTAGCCAATAATTAGTATTTCTAGAGGAGATGAAATGGACTAACGAAGAAACTAACATGCTACACAAAATCACAACAACAACTTTGTAAAAAAAATATCGAAAAACAAAAACTTATATTTGCCTTTTAGGTTTATTAGTATTTCAAAAATATATGATATGTAAAATAATACTATCACTATTTCGTGTATGTTACAATTTAGATCAATAATCTGATGCTAATTTTATTACAAGTGTCAGACATTCTTACAATTAAATATACTATTATTCCAACGATTCCAAGCAATATAATTTAAATTCTAGTCAACATATTGCTTTGAAAATAAAAAATACAGCGCTCTATAAATGGATGAAGAGTCGCCCATATCTACAGTATAATAGTTCACTACGGCGATTATACTGTCTGTGATTAAAGATAATTCATTGGGTGCATTGCACTTTGTAGCATAGCTACTGATTATGTAGACTCAGCTTTTGAATACATATTAATTTATTGAATACAAGTAATTACATTACTATTCTACTATTCAAATGCAACCTTTGTAAGATTTAAAGTTTATAGCATATAGATCGAAAATAAATTTTAAAACAAACTAATTAAGAGAATGAACAACCAGAGGTTAGTAAAGAAGTAATAATTTCAATACTGGGTGTATAACTTTGTGTAGTCAATACAACATTAACAATATAAAATGCCTCTAGTGTTTTTTTATATTCTGTGAATAAAAAAGATAATTCAATAACTTTACAAACATATATGAAATATAGACCCATATTTATTAAAATAAATGCCCATTTTGAAATTATAATTTATAATGATACATTTATACAAATTACTTAGTTTCCTCCGATTTTTGTTTTAACATTACAATAATTTTCACCTTATAATTTTTAAATATATTAATATTCTATAGTATTGTAAATATGATGACCAAGCACTTGCAAGTTACATTACTTAGACACATAAGTAGAAGAATTGAACTTTTTAGGCATATTTAAGAACAGTTTGCAATTAAAGTATTATAATAACAGTAGAAGTTTTGAAAAGTCTTAACAAGTTGCATTTCTAATAAGATTACATTTTTTTTTAAACAGTTGAATAGTTTTCAACAAGTGAATGAAAAATAGCTACAAAAATTTTATGTCATGAAGTTGGCTGCATCGCATCAAAGGTGTGCCCAAGACGCCAACTGTTATAAGTTTCTAGGTACCCTTTGCGTTAGCATTGTAACTTTTTTTTAAAAAAAGACGTAACTTCTCATTTAGATATTAATAAAAATGCTGTAAAATGAAAACATTTAACTAAATATGAGTCCATAGCACCCCACGTCTGGGCACCCTTATTCTATCTCATCACTAACTATAGCTATATACTCAAATTCCTCTTAGTATGGTACGGCAGGTTATTCAAACTTACAAAATGCTAAAGTTCAGAAGTACATTTTTAAATATATGTTTTTTCATTATTATTTCAAAAATTTAAAGTAACCACAAACAGATAGAGGCAGTGAAATATCTAATTATTAGGGGTGTGCAAGTACTCAAAACATTCAAGTTCGAGACAAGTTGTTTGAATTTAATTAAAGATGTTTATAAAACTCAAAAAATGTAAATGCTCAGAGTTTTTAAATATTTTTTTCATTAAGATTTTAATTAATTTGATTCAATTCTAAGATTTAATATCTAGCAACTATTGCCTTTAGTTTAATTTTAAAAGAAATAGCTACACTTATATTAAATTTATCTGAGAATCTGAATTTATGTGAAATTATTTTTCATGAAAAAAAAAATCAACTCTAAAATTGTTTTTGTACAATGGTTTATGCATGGATATATTAGAAAATCTCAATTTGAAATATTGCTTTATATTAGTCTTATTTTTTAAAAAAACCTCAATGTTTACATTAAAACTCAATTCGAACTTGACTTGAAATAAAAAATTCCTACTCGGACACCCCTACTAATTATATTTGCACTAACTACATAATTTGTCTAACAAACTTTAAATTAGATATTTATCTATGGTCAAACCCCTCCCCCGACAAAACCTCAATCTCATTCTACCACCATTAAATGAATGTACTGCTACGCTGGCCAAAAGACTAACAAACAAGATTTTAAATATAAACTTCAACCTTGAAAATAACAACACATAGTTAACAAAGGGCATCATAGGTCATACATTTGAAATAAATTTCTTAACCATAGTTTTATCACTCAACATTATGAAACACTTTTAAAATAACCCTTGAACTTATTAGAAATGAATACTTAACCAAAAAAATTGTTTCAAGACATGACATATTATTGATAATTTAGTAAATTTTTATGTACGGTATTTTTTATAATATTAGATAATTATTACAAGTTAACTTATCAAAACAAGCCATAGCCTACATGAGAGTATGTTTTACATAAATATAATAATAAAATAAATGTATACATATAAGAACTTCTGAACTTTCACTAATTACTATTTCTCTGTGTGGAGAGCCATGCCCCAAACCGAGTTCAAAGAGAGTACAAATTGGCAGTGTTAAGCAATATGGAAATCAAAGATCCCATTCTAAATTAAAGAAATTTCATTGTCACTCTGTGAAAAATCATACTCTATAAACTTCCTTAACCATTTTGAACAAGTATTTAACTCAACATTCATTTGTACACCTATGTTAAGAAGAACTTTTAAGTTTTATTATGCATCAACCACATAGGTTTATAGTTGTTTTAAGTACCTAACTAGAATTGGATGGCTTTATGGTAAACCTAAAACCCAATTTAAATGTTTATATAACATTATTTATGTTCAGAATCAAAGATGTAATAATTAATTTTAGGTAATACCTAGTAGAGTATTATTATTATTATTATTTTATGACAAATATATCCTATTAAATATATACAAATCCAAGCAGGTAGTAAAAATGTTTTCTACTACCACACCAGCCCAAAATGTACACGCAATAAAATATATAATATTTAGTAAAATAATAAAACTAATTGTCAACAAAACTTACATGGCAAACATTTTAAATTTTAAATTATATGCAATGAGTGAGGATCTAATCACCGAACAAAGGTAATATTTGCAATTAACAACTATGATCGATAGGATCGCAAACTGTAAATAGTTGTGTATTAAACTATTGAATTTGATCAATAATAATAAAGTTAGATATACTATTTTGAAAGCATTATAAGTTCTACAAAACATGGTGTACAATAAACCAAATATTGTGTGTCCCTAGCATTGAGTTCAAATACAACAATTAAAATACATTTAAAAAAAAAGGGGGGGGACTGCCACGTATAGCAAGATATAACACATAACTTTATATGAAAACCAATGCCAAATACACACACCCTTGTATTACACATATTCTAATTATATGGACAAAATTAGGCTCACCAAAACTTCGAGTTTTGAACTATTTCCAAACAAAGCTACAGTGACCTTTACTGCCAAGTAGATAATTAGTAAGTGTCATTTTTGAGTCTTTCCAGAATATAGAAAAACGAGATAAAGATTAAAAATTCTACTTGAACATGGAATAAACTTAACTGAATTGTGGGAAGTGTGTAGGACGTTCAGAAAAGTATGTACATAAGTGAATATTACCTGAACATTGCAGATAAATTTTGACTGAAAAACTAGGTAACAATTTAACTTTCAAAATATGAGCAGAAAAATTAAACTAATTTTCTATAAGATTGTATTATTTTTAATAAAAGTAATATAAACATACAATAAGAGGCGCTATGTTGGCACAGCAAAACAACTACTTGTGTAGGCTAATTCTCTATTTGTCGCAATGACTTTTTCCAAACTGATATGTTGTAATTAATTCACACTACTCTTTATTCTAATTGTATTATTGATACTATAAGTAAAATTAAATTGAATTTCAGGAATTGATAAAGATGATTTATTTAGCAAATTAGTTTTAAAAATTCGATAAGAAAATTTCTTTGACTGGATAAATATAAATAAATTAATATTAAAGAAAAATACCTGCTACAGATAATCAAAGAACTAGTTTAACTAAATACAATGAGACATAAGAAATAAAACTTTAATGTCATGATTTAAAATACATGAAGGTAAGTTCTATTAATATTTTATATTCCTTAAATTGATATTCATACCAACCAACCACTGTAGCTCATGCTTTTTTTTGTATCAGTAGTAAGTCACCTATTATAAAATCTGATATAACTTGAAATTAGAACAATGCAATAAAAATTTCTATCTATTTTTAGACCACCTCATTATGTTGTTATGAACAATTCAGTTAATTGTGCATGGGTATATAGTGAAATATGGACGGTAATGCTGCTGAATGATAAAATTAATGACCGGATCATGATAAACTTAATGTTAACGTATTTAACATAGCTCAAGAAAAACACAGACAATGAATTTGGACAATTTGAAAATAAATTTTCACTAAAATGAAACCCAAGCATTCAGGGTTGATTAGGTTACAAGGAGGTACTTGCAATAGAAGCTTTACTGGTTATACAAGATAAAATGTAACAAGAGGTTACAATGTTTTAGAGGTCGTGTGATAAGACCAAATATTCCGAAGCTGTTGTCTGAATTCCATAATAAACAAACAAATGAAGTACTAAATAACCCTGTTGACGTCACTCGGGAAATGATTGGCTAGCTAGAACACGTGGTACTCTTCATTTAACGTTCACTTAGCGTTAAAGTTCTCACCTGGACATCTCTCAAGTCAGAGGTGGCCAAACAGTCCATCGTAAACTACCAGTCGACCATAGCAGTCGATGAACTAAAAAAGATTGAGAGAAATGAAATGGAAGAGAGATGTTGATATTTTTTTCAAATCAACATTAGAAAATCTAAATATTGAAGTTGTGTGATCGATGACCATTTCCAAGCCAAACTTAGTTTATGACATAGTAATTATGAGCCCTCATTCAACAAACTATCCTAAGATCATAAATAAACGTTTGAGTTAAAGTGTTTAGTGAGAAAAAAAAATTTCAGGAAATTATATATTTATTATGTATTGTGATGAAAAACTCAGTGTTAGTATGTGAAAGGACTATAAGTTTTATATGCAGTATTGCTTTATTATTAAAACAAAAAGTGGGTTATTTTTTAACAATAAAACAAACAGTATAAATAACCCTAGGGTTCCAGAGTAGATTGCAAGGGATTTTCCTTCTCTGGAGTGGAAACAAGATTAAGAATGAAGTTATTTGGGGAAGAGTTGGGGTACAAGAAGTACATGAGATTGTAGAGGAAGCAAAACAGTGGATATGGGCATGTAATAAGGATGGTAAACGAGAGGATGCCAAGAAAGAGATGGCAGGAGCAGATAAAAGAAAGTGTTCAAGTGAAAGGAGAAGAATGGAAGAAATTAAAGGAGGAATAATGGTGGAAGGATAGAGGGTGATGGAGTATATAACAATATCAAAAAGTCTGGTCAATCCTGCCTTAAGTACTAATTACGCTAATGGATTAGGAATTGAGAAGGTTGAGTTAGAAGAAGTGAACCCGCATTTGCGTGGAGGGAGAGTGGAAAACCATTTTGGAACACCCCCTCCCCCAAGTTCACCCGACCGAGATTCGAACCTCGATCTCCCCGTCCTCAGCAGTCAAGCTCAACACAACTAGCACGTTAGACAACTACGCCACCGAGGCAAGTCTGCCTTAAGTTAAGTAAGCTAACTGCATCTTTATAGCTTCAATTTGAAAACATGAGCGCCTTTACATTATGTTGTGTTACTTTTCATGAAAGATAAGTGAACGTTAAGTTGATTGTGATCCTTGTATAAAACTTTTTGTTGCACAAACTGTACCTAGTAGTAATGTTGGAATGATTTGATTATTTTGTCACTAGTTAATGGTGATGCTATGGTATAGTTTGGTGTATTACTTACACATTTGGATTGTCAAGTTTTCAGGCATTTAATTAATACTGAGGCATATTTATAAATGCAATCCACATTGAAGAAATATACAAGTCAAGTATTTATTATAGAACAGGGATGTTGTGAAAATTCTAACTATCCAGATTTTATGATAAAGTGATAAATTAAGTTGACAATTTTATAATACGAATTTATATTATATTTTATTTTTCAGAGGTAACTAATTTTAATTTGTATTGCCTCTTGATTGATAAAGCCTATGCATGAAATTCACCAGGGCTGGACTGGGCTGCCAGGAAATTTTGAGATAAATTAGAGTGCCGGTTTGATTTGGGCTACTGCAATTACTTTAAACTAAAATAAATATAGTCATTCAATTCTAGATTATATTTTTAATTTGAATTTTAATCATAAGTTCCAGTGAGTAGGTCTGAGGTGCTCTGAATACATAATTTGTGAACATATATGATGGCATTAAATTTAAAACCATCTCGTTTGTTTCTTGGTGTTGTTTATAAACAAACATAAAATCATCTGTTTAGCGATCTATACAAGTAGCGAGTGAAGGATAATTTACGAACATAAATACAATCTAGTCTTGACTATCTGACCAAAACAAGACCGATAGGCGGTCAGATAACCAAAATTTCCAATAGTATGGAAACGAGGGGAGGGGCTGGAACAAAATATATCAGAACCAATTGGAAGTGTATAATAGATATGAAATAACGTTTATTAGTAGGCTGAATTACTCCAGGGTATAAATTATGCGAGAAATTACAAAACTATTCTTTTATCCAACTAAACCAAACAAAGGATTTTAAATTAGTTAAATGCAACTTTTATTATATAGCTCTATGCAAAATGCAAGTCACTGTCTAAAAAATTAGTGATTGAAGTTTGTTCCCTAACTTTGCTTTTTCCTTGCGGCAAGATTTCACCAATAGTCCGTAATATATATATATATATATCAGATAATTGAGACTCTACTGTGTATCAATAAAGATACCTTGGCTGAATACATTGGACTCACAACAGGACCTCTGAAAATACTCATGAACAATCATCGTTTTGATACCAATCACAAAAATCTAGATAAAACCGTTCCTTCCCATGCTACCCACAACTCAGAAAATTCCTGACAGCCACTTGCAATTACTTTCAACTTAGGCAATGGGAACTTGTACATCAATGGGTAGCCAAATCAAGACTACCCCCCTGGTTTAAATCTGAGAAAAAACAAAACAAAAATCAATTTATTTTTATTTACTTATTATTTTAAGTGTAGTCCCTGTTAGTTTTAAAGTTATTTTTAATTAATAATTCTCAGCAAGCTATTTTTCTTTTCAAACCATATTTAGTTACAACAATTTGGCAAAATCGCAAGTTTTCATTACATATTTCAAATCATTCTAGAAACATGTAGTTCAATAGCCTATCTTTCTTTGTGTGTTTTCAATGTGTCTCTTCTAAGGATAAAGAAACATCTCTGAAAATTCAAAACAATATGTGAAGTGTAATATAGTGCCAGCGTTTAAGAAGAGAAGAAATGAAGAGAGAAGTGTATTTTTCTATCTAGGCCTAACCTAACTATCCTTTCAGGTTGGCTTCCTTCACTATCAATTATTTTACAGTGTTTCTAAACTGTCTCAGTATTCATTTCCAAGCCATTAGGCACTAATTCATGTTAATAAAGAGATACCCAGCTATTGGCAGTAGAAGCAAAAGATTCAGTAGAGAGTAGAAAGTGGTAATTAATAATGTAGCTAAAATAGCTTCATTATTAAATGAACTAATATTAAGGATATAAATAGCTACTTCACATAGATGCAGTGTTAGATATTAATATATGGTGTGGCCCATCATATTTGTGTTCCCAGGCCGCCTGAAATCTGCCTCTGAAATTCATTGAGGATATATTATAGGTGTGGATGGATGGTTATTCGTCTTACTTAGGATAAAATAGCCAGTAAATAAATTAAATAGTTGGAACATTATATGACAAACTTACCTAATTTGAGTCAACAGAGGAGCTTATTGTCACTTAACATATTAAAAATGAAAGTGATCAGTCAATGTTGGGGGCAGAATTTATCCACAATCATTGCGAGTTACCTAAATATTTTTTTTACAAAAAATAAAAAGAGCTCATATTGAAAATCACCGAGAAGAACATTATTAGTTTTTTATTATTATTAGGTGTATCCACAAAAAGGTAGAGTAACAGGAAGACTAAATATATGTAATAAATGCATCCAACATCATACACACTTCTAGACAAAAGAGAATAAACAATTACTTTTTAATATTTTGATTTAAACAAATTGTTTTTTAGTCGTATCCGTTTCAAACCAAGGTGAAAATATTTCCCAGAATCCCAATCACTGTAAAAAAAAAAAAAGTTTAACTATAATTTAGAAAGGTGTGAAACTTTGATGCATAACTATTGAATATATAATATTAAAAATTCTTAACTTTAATTTTATATTTACTAAGTACTTTAATTTTCGGGTCTTAACTTTATAGTGGTGGGTTGCATTGCAGATATAGCCTACTCTATGTCCACCACTGTTAAAGATCTAAAATTATATAATTAGAGTTTTCTTAACATTCCTACTGTTTTTAGGCAGAAAAAACTTCTGAATGCTACATCACAGTTTCAAATATCTCACTTTTTATCTTGTCAGCATATTTTACCTTACCACTACAGATCGTCAAATGACCTATTTATTTATAGTTTATGGTCAACAAATGACTTCAACAATCCTAAATGAAAGTTTATTTTATTACTTACATATTTGTCTACAGTGTAAAGCTAGGTTTAATCAGTTAGTAATGCTACAAAAAATTATATATATAATTTGGAATTATTGTAATAACTTGATTTAAACATTTTTAACCCCAAAAATATGTGTTTAACCCAAAGACTGTAGACAATCACTGATCAGTGAAAAACAAATATTTTTTTTGTAACTATATTTTCAATTTCCTCAAAGTTTTTGTTTTAAGTTTTTATATACATAAATGCTTTTGTTAAATTCATTGGTTTTTGTATCAACTGGCATTAGGAAATTCAATGGTAAATCAATTTTATTTTTCAAGTCAAAATAACAAATCCTAATGTTGCACTAAGTGTCAAGTTTCATTATGTACAAATATACAATTAAATGTCAAATAAAATGATTGTAATATATTTTTACTGTAATAATATAATAGTATAATATACAACTCTAAAACACTTGTCACAGTAGTGCAATAATTAAACAATCAAATTACCTCGCCAGAGTCTAAACATCCTTAGTGACCACACAAAACCCATCTGCTACCCTGTCGCCCCCTAATACAGGAAATGCCTTGTTCTCCGATGTGGAGACTTCACATCAAATCCGAAGCATAAGTCATTATATTAAAGCCATCAGCTCAAATATAAACATGAGACACACTTCATAGCACATGTGTAACAAAAACAAAAAACAAAAAAACAGTGATTTTATCCACCTATCTTAATTGACAATCGTTTTATGTTTGGTTGCCAGTTGCCACTAAGCTTTCATTTCAAGTTGCATTATTATGTTGAGTTACTAGTGTTAGTTTATTTTATGACTTGATGTGAAGATTCCGGTATCAGTTGGTATTTTAATGCTGACTTGTCTTTTTTACCTGTCTATGTTTTTTAGCAGAGCAGGGATTTCGATACATACACTAAATCAGTAGACATAGAGCTCCTCTCTGACATTCAAGAGTGCAGCTAACTTAATGAACAAACTATAAGAGATGAGTGAACACATTTTGATATTACTATAAGACATGTACATGGAAGTTGGGTGCTTTCCAAACCCTCGAGGTTTCTTTTTTAGTAAATATCCCTCTTAACTTGACTTTCACTTACATGAGAGTTGACAGAGAATGTAAACAGCTGAGGGGTCAGCCAGTGAAGGAGGATGGTGTTAATAGATTTATATTTTTATACTCCATTCTCCTATAATCAATTTTCAAACCAGGGATCTTCAACCTTCCAACCTTCAATATAAACTTTACATTTTAATTCACAGGTCGAGGACTTTCAAACGATTAAAAAATTCCAACTTTAGCTCAAAAACCTTAAGTTGGATAAAATTGATGCTTAAGCTATAGCATTTTTAAGATTTGACCGATGAAAATATCAAACAAACATAAAAAAACACTAGATCTATTGGCAAATTTTGTACTAATTGAATAGTTGAGTGTTGAAATCTATTAACTAAAAATGGAACAGCATTATGTTCCCCGGTAATTAATAAAATTTAAACAATTTTGATAGTCAACTTTTTTATTCAATTGGAAAATAATATTGGTCAAAACATAACAAATTAATGTATAAATACACCATATATTGAATAAAACCAGATTCCCTCAGTACCCAGAAAAATATGCGGCAAAAATACTTTTCCCTGATTGGTTAATCACATAACTCAGACTTAAATTTTCCACTCCAACACTCCAGAGTTTTCAAGAGAGAACAGAATGGTGTGAAACTATATTATCAGACGTGCTTCAAATTCACAAAGTCATAAACGCCTGTAAAAAAAAATGTCCAAAATTCTGCACTTGACTAAAGCTCTTTAGCTACCGTTTGGATTGGTGTAGTACAGCTGATGAGTGGTATGAGTTGAAGATTCCTGGGGCCAATGCTATGAGAAAATAAATCTTAACATAATACAGTTCATCTTTATGTCAAAGTGTTATTGAGTGGTAAATACCTTACTTAGCCAAACCTCTATTTAATAACACAAAAATGTGACAGGAGTCTGACAAGCTTATTTGCCATCAGTGTTAAGTAGAATCAAGATGAGGGCGGGCAGAAATACATGGGATTACCTTAAGATTTTTTTTTTTTACAGATTATTAAAACAATAAAATGAACGCTGCCCTTGAACTATCGTGTTTCCTTTCTTCTAGTGTATGAACACGTCTTTTCAACCCTCACAATGTACGCCGAGGTTTTGCTACAACTAAACTAGTCAAAACTCTCTTCACAATCTTCATTCAGAGCACCACAAATTCAATTTGTTTCAGTACCTTAATTAATAAGAGTATTTGAAGCACCTTAAAAATTCAAATAATACTTTTCTTTGTTGTCGAGTTATTTTTGTTTTCTTTCTTGGTGCTTTATCACTCGATGATTCTTTCTATATGTTATAAAAAGTTAATTATATTATTAAGTTTATAACGTTTCGTGCTTCAGTCCTTTTGGACCAAAACTACATGATTCGCAAAGGTTTTTGTTAAAACGGGACGAATTCAAGTGATTTTCACCTCTCAAAATCTAGCAGAAACATTAAGTACTTTCTGAATTCTCTGCCATACTCCCGTTTTTGTTTCTAAAAAGAGAAAATAAACAAGACATAATGTAAGATATTTATGTTATGGATTAAATTTAAAAAACAGACTTCAAGTATTGCACAACACTGTATATAGATTAATACTAATGGTAATACTAATATCAATAATTGATATGTAAATTAAATTGAGTGTAATTATTTCTTCTAATCCTAAAATCCTAAAAGATATTTAAGACATAATGATTTAAACATTTTATTTACTTATGTATACATTTTTCATCCAACTTTATTAGAGCTATCATGATTATAACAAGTTGTTAACCCAATACTATTTTAGGGCAAACCCAACAACCAATCTCCAAACCTCTTGACTGAATGTGAATTCATATTGGAATACAAACATTTAGCTACTATCTATAGTTTCTGGATAAAATCATAGTTTAGTAAAAAAAAATAGTATGGTACCAATGTGGGAAATTTAACATGGCTGAGCCAATTAATCCTTTGAGCTGATCAGGCCGATGGCAACCATGTGTTTACAATCTTGCCGATCATTTGCTTTCTTTACAATATTACAAAGGTAATATGGAAAACAACACACTCACACTTTTTAATATAAAAAGAAGTTTGTTCATTAAATTTAAGGTAAAAATATTAATAAAAAAAATAAAAAACTTAAATATTCTGTGGCAACTAATTGTAAAAGGAAAAGGATACCAGGTAGATAAGTGTTTCAGACCTATTAGTATAAATTCAAAATGCTCAACTGTCAGTATAAAATATTATTTCAAACTAGCACAAAGTTATCCAAAAACTAAGATTCTGTTGATTTATTTTCATATTTTCCATAAAGAGTAGCAAACAATTTTTATTGTTACTATTTATATTTTAAATAATATACTTAAACCAAACAATCGTGATAATATTTTAAGGGCATTACATTTTGTTATCAGTTAATATTGATAGAATAAGTAATAAATGTGAAAAAATATTCAAGTAATCCAGTATTCATGATCTAGTCATATATTATTTTGTGGTACTGTCACCCCTTAAATCAACCCTCTCAGCTGACCGTGCCATAATCGGCCGATGATTGGATCGGCAGTCTGCATCAACACAGCCCTAACTATTAGTTCACAAATATATTTCAAAATACCTGTTACTTATTTCGGTAGCCAAACTGTCGGGACAACGCGACTTTAGAGGGACATCCACTAACCGGACCGACTGCCTCTCTCTTTCGGCTGCCAAAGCACGCTCTCTCTGCAATCTAAACACATATAATCCCCCATTGATAACATCCTAAATAATTAGTTTTTGCACAAGAGCGCCAAACATATTATAATATAAAGTACACAATAGGATTTATTTCTAGTGAAATATCTTAATGACTTAAAGATGCTACTCAAATATTTTTTCACGGCGACAATATTTCAACAACCAAACAAAGATTAAGAGTACTTTCTAAATGTATTCTATTGCCCCACTCACCAAGTGTGTAGTACTATTATCCCACACGCTGGGGTAGCATTCAAAACAAGAACAGAAAATTGGTTCACTTTCTTAACAATTAAACTAAATTAATCTAGAATGATTTAAAATAGTTGTAAAATAACACCTGGGCATGGGAATCTAACCCCAGACCTTTTCCCCGTGTCCAGGTGGTGTTTTTCAACTAATTTAGATTAAGTGAGTTTGTGGTCTCCATACAAATATTACCGTAGTTACAATGTTGTAACTTGTGTGTTGATATAGTTTGAACACACTAAAACCAAAAGGTTAAACTCTGAACATGTAACCATAAGCATATCTCCCTTTAATCATAAATTATAATTTTCTACCTAAACAATAGCATAGACATATATGTATGTAGAGAGGGTAGGCTTGGTTAATAATTTGTAGGCTCAACATTATTTAAGTTTCCTGTCGAATTAATAAGGACACAATATACGGATCATCTGTGCTTAATCAATGGTAAATATGTCAGGTTAGTTACAGAAAAGTTACTTGCACCAACAGCTGAGCAGAATATGGTGTTAAGCTTGTATTACAGTTGGTAACATTAAAAGGTCCATTCAAGATTTACAACTACATTATTTTCAAACATCACACTATTTTTATCTAAAATTTGTAATAGTGTTTCAAAATATACTTTTACTCTTAATTTATCTCTACTCTAAATAGTTAACCTTTTTGAGAAATCCACTCATTCCAATTAAGAAAAACATGATAAAAACATAACCAGATGGTTTTGTAAACAATGAAAAAGGTTTGTTTGGATCAAGAAATTGTACTCACTTGTTCTTAGACTGCCTCATAAATTGCTGTATCTTTCTAGCGGCCTGATGCTGTCTTCGCTGAGAGTATGTACGTCTGTAGTGGAAAATAAACTTTGTCATAGAAATAGTGAGCACCCGATACTTGAAAAATTTCAAAATATACTAAATAAGTCACTCGTAAGCACCATTATTACCAAATGCACCAATGCAACATTTATCATAATAGTTATCAAGATAATTCCTTTCAAATTTTATAATTTTCAAAATTGTTTTCAAATCTAAAGTTTAGCTAGCATACATAGTAGTACTACATACTAGTAAAATATTCACATATTAAAGTTTAATTAAAATCTTAATCCTGTAAGAATATAAGATTTTCAATTTCAAATTGAATCAAAATTGTAATTTAGTATCTAGAAGTGACTCTGAAACAATTATCACAATTTGGAAAATTTTCAAATCAAATCTGAATTCGTTATGAAAATGTTTCAAATTTAATATGAATAAAATATTTTGAACCAAATCTAGGTTAAATATTTTATATCAACATGTTTGTTCTCAAATTCGTATGGAATAATTTGTATTTGAATCCAAATCCAAATCTTAAGCAAAATTATAATATATATTAATAATATATATATATATATNTATATATATATATTTGGAACAGGTTTAACAAAAAAATTAGGCCTTAAAACACATGCCAAACAAAAAATAGATCATTAAAATTACAAATTTTGCTAATTTATATGGTCAAATCAATAAATGTTAATCAGTCTGTTAAAATAAAATGTAAATATGAAAATGTGTATTATATTTTAGAGATGAATCCATTTTAATTTCTTTAAAAATTAAATTACTTAAGACTTTTAGATAAAAATTTCAAATTAAATTTCACAGAATCTAAATTCAAGATATATTTGGGGATATAATTTTGAATACGATACGAATCTTTAAATATTTAGATACAAATTCAGATTTTGAATTTGGAAGTTTCACACAGGTTTACTCGATTTCCACTAATAAAAAAAAGGTTTATCAATTTGTTGATGCATATAATTGCTCACCAATGATAATTAAATTCCAAATGGAGTAATTCAGTGTTTGTGTAAAGCATCTTTCCTCTTCTCTTTTTGTTTGATAAAGACAACAATGCAGAACTATTGATAAATTAGTGTTTAAATGTGTGTTTGACTACTACTACTACCACAGAATACAGAAGAAAGGAAGACGATGTCACCTTTGTGAATTGGATTATTCCCACATTTTTCCTTTTTCCTTAGGTGGGATTTCTTCATTAAATTTACACGTGTTAGTTTATTTTATTTTCCCTTTTTATTTACTTTTATCAATTTTAATTACTATAAAATTATTTATCCACTGGGCCACCTCATTGCTAAACATTTACCAATAACATCGATAAGCGTACAACAAATTCTTCAACCAACATATCCTAGTTTTAAAGGATTACTTTTCCCCCCCTTTTATCACATCGTCTCATTACCCGTTTAGGTCATACACATATGTACTAATTACACTTATGTGTTAGAGAGAGATAGAGAGAGAGAGAGAGAGAATGGAAAACAATTTGGAAAAAACCACCCTCAGATCACCCGACCAGGATTCAAACTGTGCTCCACCTTAGTTATTTCAGGCTCTGTAAGATAATTTTAGAATATTCTTTGTTTGTAATTGGAATGGCCATTTTTTTTTTTTCAAATTTGAATAAAGGGCGTTTGCCACCAAAGGTGCAGCAAGGGCATGTGTTATTCTCAGTTAGTTTTATATTTTTATGTTTGTAAAATTTAACTGTCATTATTGAATTTTCATAATCTCAGTGCAAGAAATTTTATGAGGGCTCCAGCTAATATTTTTTCCAGGTGAAAGGGTTCCTTCAGTCTATGAAGTTTGGGCTCCCCTGCTTCAGACCACGCAGCCACTGAAGCAGATGATTGTGATTACTTGTTACTTCCTGATTGATGAACATGTCAACATTAAAATGGCATTAATTAGAAATGCCTAAAATGCCAGTTATTTTTTCAAACTTAAAATAATATATATATATCTTTAACCCTTTTTCATTTTTTGAGGTATGCTTTATTTTATACATGAAAGAAGATACAGGAAACAAGGAGCGGAACAATTAAAAAGGATTAATACAATATTAATTTACCAACGAAAAGAAGAACACAGTTCACTGGACAAAGATGTGTGATTGTCTTAGAAAATGAGCAAATACCACTCGATTTTATTGAAATTTGTTTTGTCAAAAATATTGAGGGTGGTGTGGAAAAATATGCAACAGAACTTCATAAAAGAGGAAATTAAGTACACAAATGGAAGAAAGGCGAAGTTGGCAAATAACAACACTTGCAGATACGGACATTTAAAAGGACGACGATTTAAAATATTACACAAACACAGGAAGTATAATGGAAGGGAATATAATTTTCAATAACTATATTAATATCAACTATGTATGTATAGTTTTACAAACATAGATTTATAGTTAAAAACAACAACTAAAGCACACATAAAATGTTACATACATGCATTGGAAACATCAAATATATTTTAATTAGCTGAAATATGACTACGAACATTGATACAATGAAAACACAGATTCTTTATTTTTGGGTTAATAAAATGAACATTTCTCTAGAAATACAGTCCAATAGTTGGAAAATAAATTCTCTAATTACAATTCTAATTAAGATACAAAAGAAGCAACAAATAACAGATAATACAGACATGAAACAGAAGAGTGTAAATTAATGTTATAACAGTAAAGATAAAGGGTTTGTAATACGATGTTACTAAACTCATATCATTCTTAAGCCTAGGTCACACGGAGCTTGTTTACTAGCAGCTAGTAAAATAAATGACCTATCATCGTGTGAACCCTCAACTAGCAGATAGTATACTCACTGGTGAGAGTTTTACTATCGGCTAGTGAGGCTAAAACATGTTTAACTGTACTAACCAATGCTAGTTGACAGAGCAAAGGCATGTGACCGACTCACCACTAGTAACTAGTGCTCAACTAATCCCATGTGAACCCTGCAAAATAATGCTAGTGTTAGTAGAAATTGAATTCAAGCTTCTCAAAACATCATGGCTTACACCCAAGAACAAAATTTTAGCAGAACCAACCGGCAAATATTATTCTCGCCCCAGTTTAACTAGTTTCGTGTGACAGGGTTACTGGCTGCTAGTAGGTCTTGCTAGGAAAAGCAGCCTTTACTAGCGGCCAGTAAATTAGCTCCGTGTGACCCAGACTTTAGATGTCATTATCTGTCAGTGCACCATCAAATTACAACACCAAACAACCCATGAATATGTGTCACTTACCTTGAGGGGTGAACTACTTTTGAAAGAGCACAAATTGATAGATATTTATCTGTGCCCATTTCAAAATCCTCAACGATTAGTATGAATGAGACAAGTTTGAAGCTTTGTTGCAACTGCTGCATTCTGTGATTTAGGTCTGAAACCACTTCACGAATAATATACTCTATCAAATGTCACTATTCAGAGAGGTTAAATATAGTGTAAACGTGTTTTTTTAATAACACTATTTTTTTTTTAAATGACAATGTGCTCAAATTTAATTGAGTGTAGGGAAAAACTAAATTGATTAGTTCAGTAAATTGCGAACTATACATTGAAAATAATTTAATATCGTGTAAATCCTTAGAAACATCTAGTATGTGCGAACATCATATCCAATGTTCAATGGCACTCGAGAATAAAATGCTATAATCTTTTTACAGTTCAAGTTTATTAAACATTAACTTATCAGAATCATTTATGAAAAACACCCTCATTACACCTGACCGAGATTCAAACCTTGATCTTCCCGTCATCGGCAGTCTAGAATATTGTGATAGTGATGTCTTAGATCATGGAGTCACTGAGGCAAGTAAGAAGTACACAATTAATACACAACAAAACACACTACAATAACTTTTAGGACAGATCAGACCCCTTTTCCAGCAGAAGAGAGTAGAAGATTGCCTCGAAAATTACTGTCATGTATTTTGTTGTATTTTAATTGTGTACTTTTAAGCACTAAATGTTTCTGTTAAGTGTGTAGGCCTTTCACTTTTATCCTGCTCTCAATGTTTATCAAACACGGCTATTTGGCGCTATTTATTTCTTTGTTTACAATTTACATTGTTTGGATGGGTTCGGAATCGTTTGCATGATAAAGCCTGTTAAAAGTTTACATATAAAAAAAATGGAAGTGTAAGAAGATGATCGATCAGTGCAGCAGTTGCGGACAAAACTGCGGCGATACACAGAACTACCACAGAGTCAAGAACGACACAGCACAGCCACACCGAAGCAGGAAGGAAGGAGAGAGGAGTTGGACTTACTTCAAGGGCCCGCTGGTGGATGGGGTTGGGGTGTTCTCTCGGCTACCCCTCCCCCCCTGCTCCCTGTAGTTGCGGTAGTAGTTCTGGATACAAACTGCCGCCTCCTGGCTCTTCTTAAACCGTTTGTGTTCACAGTATGACCGGAAACCATTCTGGATGACCATGGCTGCCCGTGTCATTTGCTTGAAGTATGCATACTGCAGGTTGCATCATACAACACAACTCATAAATATTATTTCACACCCACAAATGCCCAAAAACTATTATAAAATCACTACACTTTTTTTTTTTAATAAATTAATGATTCATAATGCGATATTAGTAAATAATAAAGTTAAATTTTTTCTACAAAAATAAATTAAGCTCTAGTCAAAGAATAATATAAATTTATTTTAATAACAGAAAGCTAAAATATCACTTTCAAGTATTGTGGAATCAATATTAATTAATGTTTTGAAAGGGCAAACCATATAAACATAAAAACTTGCAAAAATATCATAAAACATAGATTTATAATATATTTAAAACAAATATTTCAATTGCACAAATTGTACACTTTTGAGTGTACAGTAACCCTACAAATAAAAATAACTTTTTCCTATTAAATTGAGCTAAATATTTTAAATATTATTGTTTTACTGACAATTCTATAAGAATATCACAGTTTACACTTGATGTGTACCATTATAGATGAAGTTGAATCAATAATAGTAAAAGATTTCAAATTAGAAATTAATATAAACAATTAACTTTACTGATCAACCAGGGTAAAAAATGAGTTTCTAGTCACATTTTCTTGCAAAGATAGCTTACAATATTGTGGTAAAAGGTTACTTTTAAACTTTGTCAAATATGCAGTAACTTCAAACATTTTTTTAATGTTTTATTTCTTTTGTATCTTGAAAGTAATAAAAAGGTGTAAGTATTAGGAGTATGTGAAGAAATGAAGACATAAGTTAATTTGTTTCAATTAAGCCCTAAGCTAACTTTCCTTTCTCTTTCATTCCCCAGTACATTCCAACAATGTAAAGTGTTTACATACTAATTATGATTAGAAACACTTTATGATTAAGCTATTGTGTGTGAAAGTGTCTGTAAGTAATATAACATATAATTATTTTTACAAAATAGATGTCATATCTATGATTTTGAATAATTCATTTTTGAAGAGTTTTAATGAAACATTGTTTTTGTTTGGCTTCTTGATTCTACATAAATAGTTAATGTTGAGAGCATGTCTCTCATATTAGCTGTAATTGATATGTAGCTCAATTAAATTAAGAAACCAATTATAATGAGATTTTCTAAGCTATTCATTAAAATAGTAAGAATTAACATGGCTGGGAGCATTTTACTATATCTATTAATATATATTTAAAGATTTTTTAATTAAAGAAAATTCTGTCTCAATATTTCTTTTACCCAATGAATAAAGTAGAATACTATATTTTAATGCAATATATGGTTAGAACATAATCGTATAACTCATTTATTCAGTTAAGATAAGCTCCTAATTGGGAATGACAATCAAAGCATGTCTAATTAATTTAAATACTCTATGGCATTAGGAACTCGGAATTCGACATCATTACACCCTATCTCTTTCAGACCCATTCTAATGTTATCCTATCATCTACGTCTAGGTCTTCCCATTGAGTTTGCTACTCAGTACCATGAATACGGTTCTAGAATCTCCCAAATGCTATGCATGTTTTGCCCACAGTAATACACGAGACTTTATTATCCTAACAATGTCTTGTGATGAGTACATGGTAGGTAACTAATTATGTTACCTCCTCCTTCAATACATTAGCTTTATTTAATAAATATCAGACTGCTATGGGATATTACCTGCTTGTACCGACGATAGTAGTTTTGAATCAAGATGGCCGCCGCTCGTTCCTTGTCCTGTTCTTCAAGTTTCTTTCGACCTTTGTATGAGCGATATGCTTTCTGGATTATTTTAGCTGCTTCATAAAGTTCTCTCTGCTCTCGGTCTGAGCAACAGGAAACTACACTTAACTAGGTTGCTCTTTAATTTCCAAACACTTAAAACTAGAGACATTGAAATATCGCGACATGTGTATTTACCTGGCACATTCTAACAAATATAAAATTATTTTTAAAGTTCAATGTAACATTTTTAAATGTATTATATGAATGTGTAAACTAAAAAAAATTGAATATTTTTCAGAAAATTAACAACTTGGCTTTTTATATGTAAATAATGGTCAATTATGTTGATTTTAATTAGAGATAACAATATCAAAACCATACAAATATTTATTTAGTAGCAGGCATTTTCATTATTCACTCCTTTTTTTTTCTTGAAATTGCAAGATAAAATAATAATAATAATAACTGCAAGATTACAAATCTATTTTAATTATCTTATAACCAATCAATGCTGACAGACCAGAAAATGTATTTCCCTCAACCAAAAATCACTGGGAAAAAAAAGTAAAATATGTGTTTAATCTGGCTACTATGGCAGTCTTATTATGACCAAAGGTGAATATTTTAAATTTGAGAATAGGAGATTTAGTAGTCTTTTTTCTAACCATAGCATATCCCACTTAAGTTTGAGTTGCTTTTTTTATACCATTTTTAGCCAGAAAAAATATTGTATTTAAAAACTTTTGATAGTGAAATATAACTTTTTATTTAATGAGATACATACAATCATTTTATTATTTTATTTACCACAAATAAGGCTAGTTATCGACTTAGAACAAATAATATGTGATTATTTGACTTAATTACTTAAATATGTTTATGAAAAATGCATCCTCATGTCTAGTGCACTAAAGTAAGTTCAAACCCAGTACCACTTTGAGCCAAGTTGACTTACCGGAGAGAGTAAGGTTGGAAAAATCTTTCTCAAAGATGCTGCTGGATGCCTGGAAGAACTCGCAGAAGTCTGCTGTGGTGGGGGGAGGGGAGGGGGAATCCAGCGTAAATGAGCCCGGGGACTGCAGACAGCTGGATGAAGCAGGGCTCAGCGAGGAACTGGGACTGCCAACATCATAGTACCTAAATAAAATATACAGAGAAACACACACACATAATATATATACTGACCTCAAAATTTTGCGGGACGTGTTTTTAGAAACTTTTACTAAGAATGTCAAAATGGCTATCAAAACATATTTAAGGCTCATTTTAAAATATTTTTGATTCATAATAATCGTGCAAAATAAAACAGAATTAAATATTTTTGCTAAATTGACTACTTGATTTTTAGCACCACATCTTACTATCTGTTCGGATTATATGCCTATGTTTCTCACTTTGCCTCAGCAGAAATGTGAATACATTTACTTTGAACTCAACCTACCTCATTCCTATCTTATTAGTGTGAATAAAATGAATATAGCCCACTCGGTTAGTAAAAAGAAGTAAAATTAATATATGAAAATATGTATATTTCATTTGAACCGGTACCTGCTTAGGTGGCCGCGTGGTCCAAGATGTCACACTCACAAGAGAGTAGGCTGCTGATGATAGGAAGATTGAGGTTCGAATCCCAGTCGGGTGTACAGAAAGTGGTCTTTCATAAATGGTTTTTCCCTCTCCCTCTTTGTAGTGTGGGTACATTTCCCCTAAATTAAACCCCTCTCTCCACAGCTCATTAGCATAATTAGCATTTATGCATATAGCCTGAACGGGTAGTAAGACGTGGTGGTAGAAAAAATGAACTGGTTTTATGTTGAAATTGCAAGTGGTTTGAGTCATGTTTGTTGAACCATTCCAACTATATCTTGTAATTTCTGTGATATGTTGGTTTCAGGCAGAGTGGGACAGTTTCAACACACATGACTTTTGCTAACTCAGAAGTGTGACGGAGAAGGTATTTGAACGGTTGAAGCTTTGTTGCAGACCCATTTTTCACTTAAAGAATTTACATTTACAAGACGTGGCTTATAGGCCGAAAATTTATCATCCCAGACCTGTAGTTGTGATCACTGAACTCAAAATTGAATTCAACTGGTTCAAATGTCGATGTTGGCTCGTCCATCAGTAGCGGCTCCATGAACACCTCCGAGAGAGTGTCTCTAATAATCCCTGACGACTCTGGCTGGGAACAAGAGTCGCTACCCAGCATCATGTCTACACTCTCATTCTATAACACACCATTTATAGGATTTGATTTACAGATCAAGTCTATTAATTTATGCGAGGTCTAATGATATTTTGAGTTTTTATTCTACTCACACATAATTTAGTTATATCAGTAAGAAATGTTATGTTTATATGACATCTCAGCTTTTAATAATTTAAAAACAATAAGCATTAATTTATTTGACACATTTCTACAAAAGGAAAGATGACATGAGCTATATAAGCAGTTTAAGCTTCCCTTGAAGTAGTTTTGAATGGGCACTTGGTCTTGACTAAACTTGTGCCCGTCATGCAACTACTCACCTTTATTCTGTCAGGCATAGCTGCGATGATCTGCTCGGCCAAGGTGAGCACCCTCACCTCCTGTTCCCCTGAGGAAAACACAAGAAAACTAATACTTAAAAAGCTATTACCCCTAGGACCTCAACATGCTCACAACAAGGGCACAAGTACCAGGATTTTGCTTCATAAAGGACCAAGCCAAAGTTGAATACATTGGGTGGAAATGGTGCGGATTTAGCCGTAAACTAGTAGATTTGTGTGTGGGTTTGTGTGCATGGCTACTTTCCATCCATGCTATCTAATATTTAGTTGGAAGGAAGAGTTTAGAGGGAAGGTACTCACTTGGAAAAAGATAGTGGGAAATCATTTAAGGAAAAAAAATAGCTCAGTACACCTGGAAGGGATTTGAACCCTGATCTCCTCATCACCAGCAATCCTTTACACAGGTAGTTCCTTCTTCGAAACATTCTATTCATACAATTAAATATATATCCACAAAGCATCTTTTGACTGAATGAACACTCGCCTCATTATTAAACAGATAGGTTATTCAATTTCATTTAGTATATTTATTTTAAACTTATGATTTTTAAATGTCTGCTGAAGTTCAGGTGTGATTTAATCAATATCAAAATTAATAAACGAAATAACCCAAAAATATGTACACATAATATATTATTGTTATTCAATTATGTGCATTAAGTTAAGCACTGGTGTATAATTAATGTAAGAAATATTTCCAGACAACTCACTTGAAATTTGTTGATAAATGTCAACAATTCATAAAAATAACCAAAGATTAAAAAAAAACTAATCACAAACTCTATTGACATTGTTTTTGTTATGGTCTTGTAGAGACCACAATATATGTTGCTACGTCCACTTTATAGTCACATGCTTGAAGCTCCCATATCGGAACACGCCCAAAACAAAAGTGGCAGTCAGCGCTGACCAACAATAGGCATTGCACCAGTTCACAAGTTGCCAACCTAACGTAAATACCTTAACCATACATGGCAATTTTCAAAGGAGTGTAATAATTTAAAAAAGTCATGAGTTTATGAAATATGGAAATACGAAACTTATAAATTTTAACTAAAAAATCTTGTGAACAGAGTATTTCTTCTGCCATTCGGCCTATCAAACCGTCAATCTACAGGAGTATTTATGTTATCTAAAAAATAATTAATATTATTGTGTTCAAGAATTTATTAAATAAAAATCAAACTAGTTGCCTGGTTCATCTCACAATAATCATAAATTATTTTAGTTATCTAAGTTTCATAGCAGCACCTACCTTCGGCAACAAATGAATGCCACTGCAAGAGGACAGCGGAAAACAAAACACAAACTGGTAACAAACCAATCAGAGGAAAGGAAGTGCTAACCTACAACACTCTGCTCTGTCTTATTCTCCAGCATTTCTTCATCTGACACGGCCTCCACGTCGATGATGGGGCTAGAACTTCTTGCACCCATGGCCACTTCGCCTGAACCCAGAAGTCAAGCATGAGCAATTCAAAAGTGCAAAAAATGCAAAAAAAAACCCAACTTATTTTAAAAACACGCCAAGCAAATAAAAAAAAGTAATAACAAAACTTCAGCATCCAAATAAAGAATGTAAATATGCTTTTTAATTGTCTACAAAATTGAAACTTTCAAGTCTTAAAGAAACAAACTCTTATAAAGAGATAGAAAAAGTTACACATAAATATTGTCAAATAAAAAAAATTATATTTAGGATAAAATGGACTAAAGTATGTTTTTTTGCGATTTTGTTCCCACCATGCTTTAGTACTTGTTTAAGTTTAACACATACATTAGTTATACTAATGGAATAGGAAATAAGAAGGTAAAATTTAAGCGAAAGTGTACCCACATTTTTGTGGAGAGAGTGGATGGAACTATTTAGGAAAAATAAACACCCCCTGTACACTTGATTGAGATTTGTATTCCTCCCTATCATCAAAAATTTTATCTAACACGAGAGTGACACATTAGACCATGTGACCATAGACACAGGTTTTTACTATTTTCTTTGGTTGCACCCTTCAAATCAGTAGATGCAAAACGGAAAAAATCAAAACACGCTAGAAAATACTAGTTATTTAATACCACGAGTGAATAAAAATAAACTACCTTAGATCATTGATATGTTAAGATTGTTTTAAAGCTAAACATATAAAATGATTGTCAACAATTACAACTTGATAGTTGATGCAATATTTTAGAAAATCATCTAGTTATTGTATATTGTTTTATTATGATACATGTGTACAAAATTGATGAATTACTGTGTAAAATAAACTTGAAAATGTATTAATTATGTATTGGATCATAAAACTTGAAAGTCTCATATGTCATGCTTTTTCATATTAAAATCCAAACAAAAAGAATGATACTAAGTCATTATAACAAATTCACTCATTATTGTTAGCTAAATAGTTTTTCGGGAACTATTTAAAATAATGACTTCCTTTAATTACATTAAGAGCAAAAATATACAAAAAAAAATGCAGTTAAGATTCACATACCCAAGTCAAATTATATTTTAAAATGAATGTAAATTTTTTTACAATTAGGTAGAGAGACTTAAGATATTTAATAAGTATAAGAATTTATGTTATAAAATACCAGAAAAGTGTATTATGGTAAACAGTGTTGTGTATATGACATTTGAAGCAGTGTGTTAGTCAAAATAATCTTAACGATATGAGAACATAATTAAAATGCCAGTTTCATCTGTAATTTATATGAATTTTCCAGATTTAGATAATTTAAATAACCACATTGTAGTTTAGAAATCCCGATAAATGATAAGGTAGCATGTGGCTAAAAAACGTGAGCACCCTATTCATTATGTTTATTAATATTTAACTGTTGAACTTAGTATTTTTGTGTGAAAATCTCACTGTTCACATTGCTTTGTTCACAAAACTTAGTAAAAATCTTTAGGATTATCGCGGTAGGTATTAAAAGTTAGATCTGGCTAGCTTTGTTATGGTGATGGTACAAACTAATTATTAACTCTATAAGGGGTATATATTTTTTCGTTTAGCGAGAAGGGGATTTCCAAGAAATCTCAAAAGCACAAATGTAATAACATTGCTTGAAGAAGGTACACTAAACAGGTTAGGAACACATAAATGGAACCAACCCATTATGATTTTACAGTAAAAAGGGGAACATAGTTACATTTTACAGTGCTGCAGTTGGGAACAAAAGAAGTAATGGTTGCCCCTTTGAAATAAAATTAGTTTGATAATTCCTATTCCCTTTATAAAAGATTTATTATGATGGAAATGTTTGGGTATGAGTTCGAGACATGCAATGCCACCGACTTCATAAAAGATAAAACTAAAAATCAAAGATAAGAAATAGTCACGGTACATAATTGATAATCATTACCTAATAATACATATTTTGGAGCATACATCAGACTTATACAAGGGACAATCAAAGGAAATGTAATAAAAAAAAAGTGAATGTATTATACAGTACTGTTTGAGGAAAACATTTATTAAGAAATCTGACATCTTAGCTCAGTCATCAGTCAATAGTGTGTGTGTGTGTGTGTGTGTGTCTACCGAGTTGAGAGTCCCGGGTTTGATTCCCGGCATGGCTGAAAAATGTATCATTGATGAAATGTGAGTTTACTCTTTCACAGTGATGAATTAATGGCTGGAGACTGGATGTTGTGCCTATCCTAGTCCTAAGTTAGATTATAAGGCATATGAAGCTACGACAGGCCTAGTCAGCTGGTAGTGGAAAACATATGGCTTGAATAAAAAATTGACCCAAGCCACAGCCGGGGAAACAGTAATGGATATAAAAAAAATTTCTTTGTGAAGCATAGATATACATTTTAAAAGGTTTTCAGTTATTTTAGTATCGCTGTTCTTGAAAACCTTCCTAAAAAAATAGCAGTAAAAAACGAGATTTAATGATTATGACAAAATTATGGCAAGTATTACACATGTGTGTATGTATATGGACTGTTATTAATATCAATTATTATGAGATACTAAGCACTGTAGAAGTTGAGTTAATTTAATCTTTATAACTGAAAGAAATTAATTATAATTTAATAATTATATTTTCTTAAGCCAATACCTCAAACTAGAAAATATATTGTTATTAAGAAATTGGCCATGCTCTAGAATATAATTACTGTAGCTTGCATCAATGCTGAAGCAATTTAAAAAAAAAAAAGTAATTCAAAGTTATTTGATCAGTTTGCATGTGATTGCAAATACATATTACCAACTGTAAAAATATTGATACTATATTTAAAATAAAAATTAAATTAAAAGTATTATCTACAGCAAAAATTGTTTAAGAAAAAATGTAACATTCCTTTGGTTTTTACCAAGACATAAGAAAGGGTGAAGTGTCATAACTATGTCTTATTAAAATCTAATTAAGGTAAAAGCGAGAATAATTATTAAAATGTATATTTGTAAAAATGTAACTATAACTTATTCTAAAAGCTTGGGTGGGTGCATGGTGAAAGTTGACACACATGAATAACTATTAATAACAAAAAATGAAGAAACTTAAAAAGCAAAGTGATATTAATATACTTTTTAATATTTTTGGCAGTATTTCGAGAAGTGTCTTCAATAACTGTAGCTACATGAGTTACGCCTTAATTTAAGCTACTGTCCCTTAAGAAAATTGATCAAAAATAGCCTTTAAGTTAAATAATTTAAAAAATAATGAGTAGGTCCCCCTAAAATTAATTATACTTTTTATCCATGAAGGTGACCTGGCGGTCTAGGGGTAGGGTATCGGACTTCTGTGCTGGGGGTCCAGGGTTCAATCCTCAGTCCCGGCACAGTTTTATCTGATTGACAAACTCTTCCTTCACCTCTGACAAGTCGTGTATTAATCACAACTTGTGAATGTGTGGAATGCCAGGCCTCCACCGTGGTTCGGATCCCACGTTAAACTTTAGGTCCTCCATTTCATCTCACAATCACTCTACCAATACACATTATAATGTATCCATGAATTATGATGCAAATACTGACTATAGGCCTAAGTAAAGACCCTGGTTATGTTTATTAAATAAATAGATTTTGTTTAGTAGAGAGTTGAATTTCAATACTGAAATTCGGTAAATAAAATATTTATTTTTGTAACAATGGTAAGAAATCAACTTTTATTTGAGTGGTATGGTGCAACAAATATAAATATTACAACTAAAATTTGTATGCACTAAATAAACCAAAGACAGGAGATTAAAAATAGATTTAGTTTGCTTAAACATGGTTTATTTTTCTTATTCTGAACAAATTTTGCAAATGAAAGGTTAAATATTTAATTCTACAAAAATGTTTTGTTTTGTTTCAATACAAAGATGTATGATTTACTCCAAAATGCTACAATGAGCTTAAAATATGTTTTGATAGCAATTTTAAATTTCTAATTAAAGCCTCATAAAAACATGTCTCATGAAATGTTGGTGTCTCTAACTATAAATTGGTTAAACAAGATAACTCGAGTTAATAGCACATGTACAATACTATAATTAATCTGACTTTAATTACCCATCAAAATAAGCCAATGATAAAAAAAAAATTGCATACAATCATCACTTTGCAGTTAAGTCTCAGAAAAGATTAAGGTCCAATTTGTAGCATGTCTTGTTAAACTAAATGTGGGCTTTATAGTGAATATTAATTAATATTCAACATTACAGTTGTATTTTACTAAGTAAGAAAAGACACAACACACAAATAATAGTATTTAGGGTGTTTAAATACTCTTTATTAATTATGTTTTAGATTTCAAAGAGACATTGCAAAATTGGACTTAAAAAAAGCAAAAATAAATGCAAGGTGTATAAGCATGATACTTAAATACATGTCACAAACATATTACAATGCTACAAAATAGCAATCGATATGCACACTCAACAATCTACTAGAATGTTGAATATGTATGCAAAAAATATGGGCTGAATTTCAAACTGTTATTTGGATGAAATGGGTAGCTCCATTAAAATTATCAAGATGAAAATATGTTTGCATGCTGGCAAAGATGCATATGTCTTATTTCAAATCAAGTAAATGTAATCTAATAAAAATTCAATAGTATTAAGATTGTGAAAAAAGGACTGAATAAAATAAGGTGACAAAATAAAGCTGATTAAAAGAGGAGAGTTAAAAAAAAGAGAAGAATGGCAAAACTTACCTTTTTTTCAACTTTCACCACAGGCCCTAAAGCTTTCGATCTGTACTTTATCCCGAACAATCATAACATAGTAACATTTTTTCTTTCAATAAAATAATAGAAGATTTAAAACTAAAAGAACAACTTTAATCAACACTTTAATCTTAATTTTGCACCATCTAAATTTTTATTTATTAATACAAGATTAAGATGATGATTATTATTATTACTTATGAATGTCAAGCTTTAAATAAATATTTGGGCTACAAGAGCTCAGAGGAAAGTCTCAGATTTATGTTCGAAAATGTCAAGCTCCTTGTAAAAAGGCTATTTTTTTGCTATGTTTTGTGTATCTGATTATTAATAACTCATTATTTACTCTTCTGTATACTGTACTTGCTTGGATGTGGTTTGTGAAATGTGCAGGTTTGTTTTTGGGGTAGGGGGAGGAGGAAAAACCCAACTCAACAAAGAGGGTAGTGTGCAGATGACTAATGGAATGTCAAGGTCAACAAATGAACAAACTGTGTTGCTAAAGGGAGAGGGAAGGTATAGAGATCCATCTTCTTGTAGAGTTATTAGAACACAAGTATCTTAATACTTGACAAGTTGACAGTATCAAGTACACCTTAGTTCAAAAGTTTACTATGCACAGCTTAATAAATATTAATGCCATAAATTTTGTCTTTGATAAAGAGGCCAGAACCAAGCGAGCAGCTGAGCTCCAGATGGGCAAGGAATTGATGAGGTTGTTTAAGAGCACATGAAAAAAACAACTTAATTTGTGTACTTACCTAAAATTATTTTCATGAATGATTTTTTTAAATTCCACTCAAAGTATATTTAAGTGAAACGTTATACATTTTTCATTTACTAATTTAAAAAAATAATTACTCCATTTATTAAGTTTCAATTTCCTTTTTCAAACAAAAACAGTTATTATTAATTTAAAAAAAAATTTTTTTTTACAATAAATATATTAACATACTTATCATAAAATATTATATTTTATTTTGTGTTTTTTTTAAATTAGTCTTTGTGTATAAAGAGTAGAAAAATATATAAACTGCATTTTTTGTAAGGAATGGTACTAGTTTAGTGAAAATATATCATTTAACCTGGAAAGTTTTTGTTAGAAATATTAGGCAAAAGATTATAATTCACAAATCACGGACAGGTTCTTGCCATTGACAGTTCGTAAGTTGTTGCCAGTGCAAGTGAGGCTTGACAAGACTGTACTAGTGAAATGTTCCCTCCCATTTAGCATCAAGCTGGCCTTGTAGCTGTTAACCTAGAGGTCTCACCCAGGGATTTTTCTCGAAAGGGAAATAATTTCCATGGTCCTGAGGGCTTAGTTAATTAGTTTAAAGTCAGGTTAAGATCGGTATGGACTCCTCACCCTCATATTCACTATCATCATCCCCTCACCTCATCAGGTCATGAAAATAGTCTCCACAAAAAGAACTACAATTAATACCTTCAGGTGGCTACCGGGAAATGGTGCATTAATACTGGCTACTTTCTCCGCAAACTGAGCTACAGAATGGTGTAGCCCAAACACACATTTTTTTTTAGCACTGTGTCTTACTACCCATTAGGGCTACACACTTTTGTACTAATTTCACTATTGTTTTTAGGGATTAGGAAGGTTATATTTAGAGGAAGTATACCCACATTTGTGTGGAGAGAGTAGAAAACCAGTTTGAGAAAAAACATCCTGAATATGACCGCCTGAGATTCCAACCTTGATCTCCTTGTCATTGGGCAGTCTAGTCTAATGCAAGAGTAGCGCCCTAAGCCACGCGATCACTGAAGTGGGCATTATTATTGTGTGTGTGTGTGTGTGTTTAGTCAGATGGATAGTATGAGAGAGAGACCGGTTTACAAGCGCAGCTTCGGCAAGCCTTGCGTGAACTGGCAAACCAACCTCAGCTGACCCCTCATCCTTACAAGTGCCTAGGAAGTATTAGATAGTATTGTAGTAATATAAAACTATTAGAAAAGAACTGGCACCAATTTTCTTCAAACATTTTGAGAGTAATATGTTCATCAAGAGCTGAGTGATGAATGTGTTGGCTTACAAAGGGCAAAATCCATTTTCCTGACTGGTGAACCCCTCATGACATCTTGGCCTTCAGAGCTACTACTGCTATCAAAGGAAGACTCCAATCCGGACATGGGCGAACTCAACGGCAGGGACATACTTCGGTCAAACCTGTAAATCACATAGAAGAGTTGGTTAAATTTTAATGAAAAAGATAACTCTAGCTGCTTTGCTGATTACTCAAAACGTATAAGCCATATTGTATTGGTCGCATTTTATATGTTTCTATCAACCATTTCTGTACCTTCTTCAAAATATAACCAAATGTATAATGTATGTCTATAAGGAAAGCCTCTTTTCACTTTATGAGGTAGCTGTATTATATTTGGAAGGGTGGTTTAAGAAAGGTGGATAAAAACATATAAATGGGGCAGCAATGTAAAGTGTGAACTGTGTTCTTCTTTTAATTTTAAAAGCCATATTTTGTTCATCTCTTTTATATGTTTATAATTTCTGCCCATCTTTCCTATACCTTCTTCCAAATATAATACATATGTATAGTGTTATTTTTGTTCAAGTTGGCTACAGAACTTTTAATTCAAGATAAGATAGGTTTCTTAAGTACTATAAAAATATTCTACCTGACTCTCAACTTCTTAAGCAATACCTTTATAATAGAAATAGGTTGAATACATTATTTTATGCATCTGAATCACGAATTCCAATCTTGTAAACAATTATGAATTTAAAGGAAATAGGAATATAATAGAATAATAGAAAATAGAAATAGTAACCAAATGTTAAATTTTATTTCAAATCTCGAACCCAAATTTAAATCCTTAAATCTTTAAAAATGAACAATCTTAATTGAAATACAAATATTTAAAATTGAATCAAAAAAAGGTGTTTAAAGCCTCAGGATTTTCAACAATTTTTCATTTTTTGAAATCACCATAACTTTTGACTTCTCAATGTTGATCTCCATGCCATATCTTCTTCCTATCTCCACCAGCCAGTCCATCATTTCTTGTGAATCTACTTTACTTTTGGCCAGCAACACTAGATCATCTGCATATTTTATTGTGTTGTTGACGTATCCTCCTAACCGGAAAATGTCACGTCCCTCCAGGGTTTCTCTGACCAGCCACTCTCCATACAAGTTGTACCGACTGGGTGACAAACACCATTCTGCCTCACTTCTCTTCGGCCGTCAATCTCTCCTTCACTCGCTGTCCCAAGTACAGGTGTGCAAACAGCCTCCTGCCCCTCCTGTTGATTCCGATCTTCTTGAGTATTTCAATCCGTTTCTTTCATTTCACTCATATCAAACGCCTTTTTCCAGTCAATGAGTCTGATGTAGACTTCTTCCTTAACTTCCAGCATATTATCTAAAATTATTCTCAGCATCCCATTGGCATCTTTGGTTCCGTTTTCTTTTCTGAATCCAAATTGGTCTTCTTCCAGCACATTTTCTATTTTCTGTTCCAGTTGCTTGTTGAGTATTCTTTCCACAATTTTTCCCACATGAGAGATGAGGCCGATTGTCCTGTAGTCACTATACTTCTTGGCTTGTTTCTTCTTCTTTAGAGCCAACATAGTTGCGTCTAGAAAGTCCTTGGGCCATTCCCATGTTTTGTAGATTCTGTTTATAAGTTTTGTCAGAGTCATTAATTTGTATTTTCCTAGTTTTTTCAAAAGGTCAACTAGTATGTCATCCATCATCTCCAGCAGCTTTCTTTCCTCACAGACCCTGGCTTTCTCCACTTCACTCTTTAATAAGCTCTGTCCTTTTTTTTTTTCTTCCTCTACCTATTCTTCTGCTTCAATCTCTATGTTCCCTGGTCAATTTTCCTAGTCACACAGTTTTTCTCTATTTCTTTCCCAGATAGTAAGAACCTTTTTATTATCTGTCACCATCTGACCTCTGGTGTTTTATATTCCTATTATTTGCACACCTTTGTTTATATTCCCTCCCATTACCTTCCTTTTCATTGCAGTTTGATAATCTCATCTCATGTCGCCTCTATATAGTCTTTCCTCTATTTAAATTGTTGTTTAGCCACATATATTATCCTTTGTTGATATTTTTCCATTTTCTGAATAATTTCTGTTGATACCGAGAGCTTTTGTGCAATCTTCTTCACTTTTCCAACATTGCCATTTAGCATAGTAATAAAAATATTCTCTACACTTTTCCTCTTCTCTTTCGCAGTTATACTTTCTTCTGTAACCTCATTTAGCTTTTGTTCTATTGGATTTAACACAATGTCACTCTTGCTTCTTAATTTTTTTAAATCCCACCTGAGTTTTCTCTTGCCCAGCTTTCTTAAACCAGGTGTTTGTCACCATCAGGTAATTCTGCTGACAGAATTCGACGAGCATCTGCCCTTTGCTGTTTCTCTTCCCCAGTTTATGTAGCCCTGTGATCTTGCATGGTCTAATCCATACTTTATTTAATTATTAGTTTTTTTCTAGAGATGGGCGATATTTCACTGATGGTGATTTTTTCATCGTTACTTCTTGATCACTGTCACTCCCAGTGACTGGATCTTAAAAGTATCAGTGATTGAGATATCTGTGATCGGTGTTTAGTGACACACTCACCAGACGGCGACAGCTGAGCATTCCAGTATGAAAGCTATGACCATGACTGACAAAATATTGGTTGGGGTCTGATATGGTGACCCACAGGTGCGGGCAGTAGCGGTCTATGTCCTTAATTCATTCTCATGTTTCAATAAACATTCTTTGAAAAAGAGCCTCCACTTAATTACTTTATGGAGGCAGACTCTTATCGCTTTAAACTTTTAAATACAATAACATGTTGGATGTTTCTCAAATTTATTTTTCCAACCCAAACATAATAATTATATACTATACAGCAGGTATAGTTGAAATTAATAAACATAGTAATTTACATTATATAAAGCAATATTGTATAGTAATAATCCTCAAAGTTAGTCTTGGTTCTTAGTCCGTTGATTACCAACATGAATTTTCAGTTTAACAAAAAAAAATCTGTTATTTATTAATCTCTAGAGACTAGAAATTTGGCAACCCTGTGTTTCTATCTAAGATCCAACACATTACTTTGTTATAGTAAAGAGCGATGACTGGGCCAAAATATTGATATAGCTACAAACTGCGACCGCGAAAAAATAACAGTCAACAAAACACTGTGACTACCAGTCGCCGTGAATAATCACTGGTATAAATCACTGATATTTTACAATCGTGGTAGTCAGTGATATTGAAAAATCATAGTTTAGTCCATCCCTAGTTTTTTCCTTATATAATGATAATAATGTTAGCATGCACAAGTTTTATAAGCTATACTAGTAAATTTGTTCATAGTGGTTTGTTTTAAAAGCAAACTCTACCAACTAAGATATCTTGAGCTAATACCTGGAAAGTTTGTGTGTCTCTCGACCTCCAATGAGTCTGTTGCTCCTTGACCGAAGTGAAGGAAGACTATCTGAGCTCTGCACTGCCTCCAAGTGGATACCACTGTCCACAGATGGACGTTTACTTAATCTCTGATTAACTTGGAGATTAACATTAGACTGCTGACTAGAAGGAGACAATTCTAAAAAAAAAAGAGGAAAAAATGTAATTTTTATGTAATATAAATTTTACTATGTATGGAGATTGGGCGGTGAGTATCAATTTTCTTAATGAGGCAGCCACTAGCTCTTTTTCCAGTGGCAGCATAATAAACTGTGAACTGTGTTCTTTTTTTCATTGTAAAAGCCATATTGTGTTAATCTCTTATTTTATGTTTCCATCCAGTTTTCCTGTATCTTCTTCCAAATATAATACAATTTTACTCTTGAAAAAATGTAAGTGTTATTATTTTTCTATTTACTGTAAGTATTTTAAGTTTTCAATAGTTCGAGAATTTACTATATTTAAAAAAAAATCAATCAGAGCTTTGTAAGTAACAGAGTATGACGCCTGATTAATAACAGAATGCCTCCTGTACAATAAACAATGTACCTTGAGTAAAAAGAGGGCTCCATGAGGTACTCTGGTCAAGAAGACTAACATCCAGCTCCATTCCCAGGACTTTGTACTTGTGAGTCTCACTTCTGAAACAAGGAATACAAAATATATTAGTTGACTGTACTGCTTGGCAAAGTCCAACCAACCAAGATATACATATTGGCATCGAATGAGACTGAACCTTGTAAGGTGATATTATAACATGTTATTGCTAGGGATAGGGTCCTCCAACACCTCAAACCCTCAAATCCTTAAGGATATTCGAGATTCAAGAAAATATTTGATTCAAAACTAAGATATATATATTTTTTTAAATTTTGAAATGTAATTTGTTTTGATTTGTTTTATTAATAGATTTTAGCAAAAAATGTTAAACATTTAGTTACCGTTTTTTATTTTCTATCCTTCCATTATATTTATATTTCTTCTTTTGTTCATAATTTTTCTCCAAGATTTGAATTCAAATTCAAGACTCGGGATTCACAAATAAAATAAAAAATAATATCAGAGATTTGGATTCATAAAATAGAAGATTCGGCCCAACTCTAAATAAAATGTAAGCTGTTATGAAATTGTGAGAATAAAAATTGAGTCTGATAGCGGAAAACATGATCATATGGAGATGTCCAGAAAATATTGCTCCTGTTTTAGTTGTTAACTCCAAACATGTGATGAGATGTTTATATGGTTATTTTTAAAATTATTATTATAATAACATTTTGAAAGGAAAGTAAGACTTTCAGTACACGCATGCACACACACACATGAATATATAATGTATGCACAAACCTAGTAACAGCTCCTGGTCTGAGAAACACACCATCATGAGACTTGGCAGTGGAAGCCTCAGACGCTAACGACACAACAGATTCTGCCGGCGACAGCGAAGGTGTGAGGATTATAGAAGATGGAGGCAGCAGCAAATCAATACTCCTCTCTGGCAGGTCAGAGCTCTAGGGCAGGAAATTTTGTGGTGTAGCAGAGTTAGTTTGTTCGCTAGTATTACAGTGAATATCGTGACCTGGCGGTCTAGGGGTAAGGTGTCAGACTTCTATGCTGGCGGCCGGGGTTCAATCCCCAGTCCCGGCATAGATTTATCTGATTACCAAACCCTTCCTTCACCTCTGACAAGACATCTTGTGAATGTGGGGAATGCCAGGCCTCCACCGTGGTTCGGATTCCACGTTAAACTGTAGGTCCTCCATTTCATCTCACAATCACCCTACCATTACACATTAGCGTAAGTGCGTATAACCCGAACGGGTAGTAAGACGCGGTGCTAATAATAATAATAATAATAATAATAATAATAATAATAATAATAATAATACAGTGAATATCATATCTGAGTGAACTGTATTGCCACTATTGGGGAACAGAGTTGTCATTAACTTGAGTGGTCAATTATTCCTTATATATTTAAAAAAAACTTTTGCAATTTTGGTTCGTCGAGGTTCCAAGTAGATCCTTCTTACCCTAGCACACCACCTTTCAACATAACTTCTAGCGAGGAGATTTGGAAACAGTTACCCGAGAGAGAGTGAGCTTTTCCCCATTAAACCTGCAGTTATTTCAAAGGTGATATTTAGTGTAGTGTGTTAACTATTGGTGACTTGTTTAGATTCATTTCAAGACTAACACAACAACCAGTTTCCAGGCCAATAATTTAATACTTAAGGAAAGGGATGAAGCACGGTTAAACACTTCATGTTATTTCAAATATCTATTTCAGTGAAATATTTTAAATAACTAAGGAGATTAGATATTTTAATTTTACTTGAAACGCTAAACCAAATATACACCAGCAATGAAATTAAATACAGTTGAAAAATGTCACCTGGATATGGAATCAAAACCAGAACCTTCGGATAAATGTGCCAAAACTCTACCCATGAGCTATCCAGGATTCATCCCGTGCTCAGGATCATTCTTCATTCATAATTAATGGCAGTCTGTGATGGACGTATGGATTCATAAGCTACTTGAGCTATCATTGAATCACAGACACCGGTGAGTCTGGGTCAAGCTTTATGCTGCCATTCATTCAAGATACTGAGCATGGGACTATTCCTTGATATATCAGTGGTGTGTTAAGCCAAAGATCCCTGATTCTATTCACATGTCCACATGTCATTTTTCAACAGAATTTAATTAAAATTATTAGATGTATCCTAGACAACTGTTTTTGTTAAAACCAAGTTTATTTTCACCTTCAAAAATTTAAAATGTCATATCCTTCTAGAGATATCTTGTCTTCTGTAAATTTACAAGCTAGTCAGCAGCAAATTACCTCCCTCTCCCTATGCGACTCGAGGCGCTCCATTTCTTTGGCTAGCTCCTCGTGGCTGTGCACACGCGCACATTCGGTGGCTGTCTGAGCATTTAAGTTGCGAATGTTGAGAGCAGTGTGATTCCAGTGGTAGAGGAGCACAGCTGTCTCCCGGTGACCCCTCGCACATGCCCACATCTGAACACAGAATGTTCTCATTTAAAATACTTTGAGTCACCTTAGAGGCAATCATTACATTTTTTTGATAGACGAGTTCAACAAACTAAGCAATGTAAGAAGTGACGCACCAAAGGTGTGAACCCATGATCATCTTGACTGAGAGCATCCACTTCTGTTTCTAGCAGAAGAGAAGAGTTCTCTGCTCTCCAGTGAAGCATGGCACATACCAACCTGACAAATAAAACAACCGTGTAGTTTTACTTCAACAATTCAGAAAAAAATAAACATGAATATGTGAAGAACTAATGTTTCCTAGGTCTAAATAAAAGTGTAGTATTTGAAATGGATGGAAAATAAATACTTCCGGAACATTAGAATACCAAGACAATGTTTCTAATACAAATTACTGTAAAAGTGTAATATTTTTAAATGCTAACCCTATTAGAACTATAGTAAAGGGTGTGCAAAGTCAGCTTTAAAAAAAAAATCAAACATAATATGTTATGTTATATAATATGTGATGCACTGCAGTAAAAGGGACCTTAAGTTATTTGAGTAAAATGTTCAGAACAGCTGATTTTCGTGTTTAGGGTCGAATTTTAACATTTCCTGTTTTAAACTCTTAACGATATCTATATTCATTCTGAACATATTCCAGTCCCTATTAGTTCTAAAATCAATAGCCAGGTAAAATAAGAATACATTTTAGTACAGCTGTGTCAATGTTATAAAATCGAACCTTAAATTACACTAAAAGTTTTCTTATGGTATAAGTTAAAGTCTGATTTCCTTTACAGCTGGAAAAATTGAAAAAACTGTGTACTACAAAAATTAAAATTAAACTATAAACAATAAATTATAATAAAACTATTTAGTTTTATTAAAAATGTTTTAAATAAATTTTAATAGGGCTATACGAAATAAAATAATAAATGATTTCTCGTCCAACTTTTTGGTTTTTAAGTTTACTTATATCCTTGCAGTGCAGTAATAAATATTTTTTTAGCATTTCTGATAAATTCAAGAAAATTCAGCTACAGGTTAAACTAAAATTTGAATGAAAATTTCAGAAATTAATTATATTTAGTATAAAAGAGGAAAACTTATTTCCACTCCAGCAAAAAGGATTTTCTTCATCGGAGTGTAGTAATGAATTTTCTTTTGCAGCATCCTATAATTTCATATTAAAGACATTTCACCTAAATAGCATGAATAACTGAATAAAATGAGTCATTTCCCAGCAAAATCAGGTAGGAATAAAAATATTAAGTTTACTTACTTTAATTACAAGCTAAGTTTAACCTTAGATTTCTCAAAACTTTTTTTTAAACTTATATTTTAAAATTAATAAAAAATATATTGATTGAGATAGAATAAAATCTAAAAACACAATCTTAAACAGCATACATTTCTTTAAAAGATAATACAAAAAAGCAAAATTTGTCTGGGGTAGGTTAAGGTCCCTTTTACTGTGGGGCATCACATAGATGAAATATACTCAAAGCTGAATTTAGGCTCTAATATTTAATTGTTAATTTGTTTATGTGGTTAAAAAATATTGTGTTGTGCTTATGAATATAACTTTATATACTACAATAATTTAAAATGTATTTTTTCAACTCAGTCCTCTGAGGACAAATTAAAAACTACTTGAATAGAAAAGTAGCGGCTCCGCTCTAGAAAAATGAGATTAACGGTCAGAGAGTTAGTGAAGCTGACCACATGACACACTTTCTATCTACAAAAGTTGGCGCTATGTTTGTCAGCAGGGGGCGGCCGCTTGATCGGGTGGTATAGATCAATTGCGGGCTGAAGCCATGGAGTTGTGTGGAGTTTTATTGCAAAACTGTTTGTAATACTTCATTCTAAGACGATAGCTCAAGTTGCTATCACAACATGCAATTCAATTACTTAAGATCATTCATATTAATATAATAGGTAATGTACCCTTTGTTTATACTGAAAGGTAGCAAGCTTACCTTGTATTGTTCCACTATGGTGTAGCTTATAATATAGAGCCATTGCATAGCCCGTCAAGGTAAGACTCCTACTATTCAGGGCAAACAAAGTGTAAATAACAGCTCAAGATGGTAATAATAGGATATAAATAAGTCTTTTAGCTGTCAATTATGTTGGTGAAACTTTGTAATCATCAAATACAGTTTTTTTTAATATTCTTTAAGAAAAGTTGGCATTTATGTTTTTAAGTTAAATCAAAGTTTCTGAAGCTACGTTAGCCCATACTATTGAATAAAAATACTTTTCAAAATATTGTCCTATTATTATATTATTTATAAAATGAAAGGGAAAAGTGGTGGGGGGTTAAGTTACACTACAAAAATTTTCCAGGATGACTTTTATATCTAGAGCCCTTTAAGGATCCTAGCATTTTTTTTAAATATCTTAATTATGTCTGAGTCATCTTTTAACCATAATCTAAAGTGCTTTGTAAAGGTATCATTATTGTCTAACTCAATTAAGAGTTAAAAATGGGACTTTCACCTCTTTCCCCATCAAATGTTTATTAGTTGTATCTAATATTGCAATCGTTTCTCTACATTCAATTAAATGCGTGTTTGAACCTTGAGAAGCCCAAGGAGGCGGCAAGGTGCAGGAGAGTCATCCCGCGGAGACTGGAGAACCACGTGGAGCCACTGACCTCGTCCCCTGACCTCCACAACCTGCTGGTCATGTGCTGGCAGTAGCTGACCATGCGGTCCTCAAAGTTGTTCTGATTGAACATCACAGAGCCTTCCACCTGACGCACACACATACATTAATTTACAATCATTTGATTTGATTACACCAGAAATTGTTTGTAGTCTCCATAAACCACGTAACGCTGTTGAAAGGAGGCGAACTCATCTACACCGACAATTTTAAACCTTTTTCAAACTCATGGAACACTGAACGAAGCAAGGCATTAAAATTGTCAAGGTACACCATTCATTTTTTCAAAGGAGAGATTTTATCATTAAAAAACCTAGTATAAAGATTGTGTTTAAAAGTTTAATATTGTAGTTAAAATTCTAATAATAGTGTTGTTTAAAAAATAAATTGATCATGGATTTAATTCTATTCCTTGATTTTCTTTGATCTTTCCCCAAACTGCCACGTCACACCTACTGACCCTTTGTGGCACATTGGTTGAAAAAATTTGGTCTACAAGGTGTTAAATGGGGCTGGGGGCCAAGGTGTTATGTAATACAGATTTTTTTTAACTTAAAATTGATTCCAATTAGTATTAAATTGGAGTCCCTCTTTAAGAAACAAAATAACAAACAAAACAAATAGGAAATCGGTAAATAAGAGAGTTTTTTGTACACACTTTTTCTTTCATTCTTTTAAACTAAAATCATATTTATGTCTTTTATATTATTGATGAAAATCATTAGGTGACCGGTAATGTTATATACATACTATACATATTTTATTCAATTTAATTTAAATTTAAAATCCATTCATTTGATACCCTTGTTTTTGATATTATCAACATATGTCTTGACCTGCTTCAGTGGTCGAATTGTCTAACTAAGGACTCATTCTTGCTATAGACTAGACTACTGATAGCAATGATATCAAGGTTTGAATCCAGATCGGGTGTATTGAGGATGGTTTATCCTCTAAGATGGTTTTCCACTTTCCCTCCATGCAAATGCTGGTAAACTTACTCTGAATTCAATTTTCCTAATACTTAACACATTTACATAATTAGCTCAAATGGAACAACCTGAATAAGTAGTGGGATGTGGCTTAAAAAACATATCTTTTAATCAAAAGTATGTCAACTTTCTACATCTTATAATAGATAAATTGTTATAGGCATCTTAATATTGTTATGATAACAATAACACAACCAAACGATGAAACCCACCATTTCGCCTCCGTCAGGTTCCTGTTTGATCTGAAGACGACCATCCACAGCTTCCAGCCTTTGCAGCAGCGTGAATTTGAGCATGTTGTCGTTGCTCTTCTCCTCGCTGCAGGCCTGGGATCGATCCTCTTGCGGAGGTTTTTTGTACTCAAAGATGACAGAATTTGAGATGACAAATCCCTCACAGGCCACCTGAAGTGTCACCAGACCCACCTCATGTGCTGAAATTGAAACAAACATTTTAATTTTGATCTATAAGAATTGGCTCTTCTAGTATATTTTAGGGTTGTCTGGGTCCGTTTAGTAAAATGCCTCCATCTCCCGGTGTCCTAACACCATCCTTCCTCCCGCATTCTCTTCCACTCTCCTCCTCTCACTTGCACACTCCCATCTCTTCCTTGGTCTCCCTTGCAATCTCTTCCCTATATACTTCATATTCCTTAATCTTCTTGGAATCCTCTCCCCTTCCATCCTCATTATGTGTCTACACCAACTCACCCTAGCTACCTTTAATATCTCATGTACCCCTATATCCCAATTCTAGACCTTAAGTTACATATTCATTTCAAATCCTATCTCTTCTGGTGAAAGCTAACATGCTCCTCAAAAACTTCATTCCCATGGCCCGAACTTTCCTCGTTTCTCTTTTATCCAAAGTCAAAGTTTCCGCTACATATATAACTATAAGATGAAGTATGCTCTGTATGGAACTTCTTTACACTTCAGGAGCACTTCTATTTTCCATATTAGGTCTCTTACGCACTTGTAGAGAATATCTCCTTGCTGCACTCATCTCACTATATCCTCTTAGCCGCCCCTTTTTGCTTCAATCACACTACCAGGATACTTTACACTCTTAGTTTCTTTCAAATCTACTCCATTTAGTTCTATCACCTTTCTCATCTTTCTTGGTTGTTCTCTACCTTGTCATCATCATTTCACTTTACATCATACTAAACTTCATTCCACACTCTTTCACTTCCTCATTCCGTTGCTGCAGCATGTATGGTGTGAATACTTCTGTACCGATAGGCCAGGGTTCTATCCCCAACTAGATACAATGGGGGTGAATTTCCACTTTATAGTTTCGTGAAGCCTTGTGCCCTTCCTAAGAATTTACCTTCTTCATTCCGTTCCCGTTTTTTTTTAGATAATTTAAGTTGTTGATAGTTGATACCCACAATTGAGTGTACTAATACAAAAATATATTTGCAATAAAATAATCTTGTTGCAATGATTTTTCAACTAATAGGATACTGAAATCCAAACAAATATATATAAAAAAGCCAATAATGTTGTTCGTCGCTGTAATCATCATTATCATCATCGTCTGGCACAACCACTTCCATTCCTGTCGATTTCTCCAATTCCTCTGTCACATGCCTCCGTCCACTCCTTTAGCCTCCATGCCTTTCTAAGCTTGGTCCATCCACCTCGTTCGTGGTCTTGCAATAGGTCTTCACCCCTTCTTATTACTCTGTAGATTTCTTAGGTATTCTGTCATCCTCCATTTTCATCTTATGTCCTAACCACTGAAACCTTTTCCTCTTCGGCCACTCCTATAGTGATATTACCTTTAAGCTCTCCCTAATTTTTCTTGTTCCTTATTCTATCTCTCTTTGTAACATTTTCAATAACTCTAAGAAACTTCAATTGTGCAATCTGAAGTATATTTAAGTCCCTGCTCATTCATGTCCAGGTTTCAAAGCCATACACCAATATTGGTCAAAAGAAGAATTAGTCGTATCAAACTGGATCCCTCATAATTCTTTTTTAACGAATTGGTTTAAGTAAGGAAATATGAACAATTAATTACCTAAACAGAGATATATAAAACAGTATTGATGAAAATACTTTTAAATCAATATATTTGTATCCTAAAAAAAATCGTTTAGGTCTGGAAGGGAAAAAACTCCAAGGAGGAGTAGATAGCCGCAAGTGTGCGAGTGAGAGGAGAAGAATGGACAAGCGTAACGGGGGAATGGTGGTGGAAGGACAGAGGATGGATAGGCATTTTACTAAACTGACCCCACCACAAGCTGGAAACAGTTCACGTTGATGATTTTCTGATGTTTGGCTCTTTAAGTGTTTCTCAAGCTGAATGTTTACCTGGGCAGTAGCAACGAAGAACGCCGCTCTGCACAAGCGTGGTGGGAACAGGAAAGGTGTCAAACAGAACTGTGTAAGGGGAGGTGGTGGAATACCATGGCCCTGTTACCAGAACCTTCACTCCACCCTGAAACAAAATAATACAACTCACTTCAAGCAGTCTTGACAAGAAACACACAGTCACAAAAACACACACACAAACGTGCACACCCAGTAGAGAAGTTTAAGTAATTTCACCTCTGGATATGCCCACTCAGGGGAGTAATCTGTGATGTTGGCCGTGCCCTCTCTGTAGTCCATCCTAGGAGAGGCCTGCTCGCTGCTCTTCTCCAAAGCCCCTGAGGAAGTGTTGCCTCCAACCTTACCCCCTCCTACTCGACCGTGGGACTCTATGAGGTTCGCATTCACATCGTCCGAGGAAGGCTCCAGAATCTCCAGTTCTGGGAAGTCACCCAACATATCAAACGCATCCAGGTTTACAAAAACATCGTCGTCAACGTGTGTCGGGGATACTACAACATCACAACTGTCTATAAAGTCCATTGGATTTATCTCGGGGACAATCACATTCTCAGGCGACATCTCCTCACGTGACGTGGTGATGGATTTGGACGCAATAATGTGACCTCCAGAGAGCATACCCACCCTGCCTCGGTTGTCATTGAGCTCATCCGAGCACGACAGAGGCATGTTGGCCGAGAGAGTCCTCTGGATATCCTCCTGAGAGAGGTCCAAAGTCTCATTGAAGAACCCGCCCACCAAGGATATGGTTTCAGTGTTCTTCATGTTGACGCCACCAGTACTGGACCCTATCACTAATACCGTGTCACTGCTGCAATAGGTTGGTTTAATGTCCAACACATCCTCACCACTGGTGTCCATGTGTTTCGTTGGAGTAGGAGGGGCACTGCTCATGATGAAAGAAGAAGAGTTTGACAAGGAGATGTGCTGCTGTTTGGGGGTGCTGTTGCTCCTTATGGTGTGTTTGTCTCTGCTGCTCTTATTGGAATATGTCGCGCTACCACTGGTATCAAACACCGTTGCTACATTACCGTTGGTTATGTCCATCTTAGTGCTGTTGTCGATGTTGTTGTTGCTCAAGTTGAGGGAATTAATACTGGTGGATGTATTTGTATCGGAGACAGACGTATGACAACAAGACGAAGCTGGGGAGTTTGTCTCCATCGCCTCTTGCTTTAAGACTATGGGTTTTGCGAGCTCTTTGTTGCTATGAGGGTGATGGTGATGATGATGGTGGTGGTGGTTCCGCTGGTGGTGTGAGCTACTGTTGGTGCTACAGACGAATGAAGTGACCGCCACAGGAGAGACAAGTGACTGATGCGCCGATACGTTGGAAGCAGTGCTGGAGCTGTTGAGGATAAGAAGGCCGCCCCCACCTTGTATTTGGGAAAGACTAAGCACAAGGGGAGGGGCTGAGGTAGTTGCAGGGGTGTTGTGAGAGTGGGAGAGATGGGAATGCAAGCGCTGCTGTTGTTGGTTGGCCGTGTTGGTGGACATATTGGACGAGGTGTTGCCGCTGGCTGCAAGAATTATACTTCCTGAGCCCGTCGTGGAAGATACCTGTAAATAAGGGTAAGATCAAATCTATAATTGATATTTCTAACTAATAAAAATTGAGAGCTTGTGTAGGAAAATGTTTTAGAGCAACTATTTAATTAAACTAAATTGAGACCTTTAATTCAGGGCTAAAAAAATATCATGATTTTTATATAAAAATAAAAATATTTAATATATATATTATAACTAAAGACTTAGATAGTAAATAATACAAATATTAACGAGAAAGAAAAAGCTAAAAAGTAAAATCAATGGAAAGTGATTAACTAATGAGTTAAAATCATTTAATTTAATAATAATCTTAGGTTGAATAAAAACATAAAAATAATATGAGTCAAAGGGGGCTAGAAAAATGGATTAAAAAAATATATGGTTAACAGTATTTATAAATAAACCTGCAAGTCAAGAATATAAACAAAACACTAAGTGTAATATGGTCATAACAAATAAAATAAAATGGCTTAATTAAAAATAATAAGCTAAGCTATAGAATAAATTGTTATATTATACAAAATTATATGACCAAGTATCTAAGTCTTTATTTTGAAGAATTGACGTCCCTTACTCCTTTTTGACAGTTTTCCTGTGTAGATGGTGGTTACAGGAACTCTAATTATCCCGACATGTTTCGGTGCTAAATTAGCGCACCATAATCATGGAGTCCATTGGGTGTTGAGGACGATGTGTTGATGTTGAACGAACAAGGATGTAAACTTGAGTAATTTATAAATAGTCAGTTAAACTATTTCTATTATTGTGTATGAATAAAATAGATTTAATTAATCTAGTCAAGGCACCTAAATTAGAGCTTTTTAGTCTGTTTCAAAGATTTTTATTAACACATTTATATAGATAAGTACAAGTTGTGACCACAACAGTGAACAGTGGGAAAAAAAATTATTCAAACCAATGCTTGTGAATGTGTTGAACATATATTAATATTAAAGAAATTAAAGAATACAATTAAATTAAAGAATACAAACAAGAATAATTTTCAATCATCCCTCAGAGTCCCAATCTCAGATCTGTAGGGCCTAATCTTCATCCTGGTTTAAAAGAGTAACTGTTAACTAAACTAACATTTTGGCTTTCAACTTCCCCTTCCTCTGACTCTGGCCAAACCCATTCTAAGTTTTTTTTTATTGCATGAATCTTTTTTCATGTTTTTGAACAAAAATGTTTATTTACGTGCCTTTACATTTCCCAACCAATTTCTTAATTTTGATTGGGCTGTGCCAAAACTTGAAACATTTTGTTCAAGGCTTGTTGTTGCAGCAAAAGCTGTCAACAACTGTTCACACAAATTTAACCAGCACTTTTTTTTAATTTCGCCCAATCAAACCATGCAGCAGATTCTGTAATATTAACTAATTTCTACCAAGTCAATGAAGGGGTGGTACAAAACTGCTTACCAAACAAATATGAGAGAAAGGACATATCAGCTGTTGATAGAGCCATAGCTATTGGGATAAAACTAATACTGATAGACTTTTGATGCTCAAAGGCTACTTCTCTTTGTTTTTCAGTTAGATTTCATCCACGGAATCTAAGATCACACAAGTTCGCGAAGTAGTGTAGAAGACCTAATGCCATATTCTTATGTTTTACAAAATATGTTTGTACAATGTGTGGTTGATCTCTTAGGTCATTTTCTAACTTTGGAAGCAAATGTCTTTATAAAAAAGTGTTAATTCATTTATTATAATATATATCAACAAATAAATATAAAAATATTTATCATGATATATATCATGATGTATGTATATCTGTTGATATACATCCTAGAACCCTGCTTTAATTCTCGAACACTGCGCGATTTGAATCAAGACTTTTTAATCAACAGTAAGATAATCTTCCATGTAAAACAATAGATTCATTTATTTTGCGTGAGCTGCAAGTAACCTGATTGTTGTTGTCGGAATTGAGGGAGGTCATGTTGACGACCGCTTGTCTGCTAGTGTGGTCAGTCGTATTGGTGGTCTTGGCGGCAGAGATACGCCTCATGGGGTGGGAGCAAGTCTTGCCATCAGCACAGGTAGAGTCTGGGCAGCCGCATTCAAGCTGCTTGGTTAGGGCAGCCGCGCGAGCAAGACGCTGTTTCTCCATCAGCTGTGTGACAATCGCCTCGACAGTCTCCGCTGTCTGAAACAACATGCCACCATAAAATAGCTTCTTAGCAAGAGATTGAGCGGTGCTTGACCCGCTCATAACAAAAGGATTATGTAATGACATTGATTTATTCACCCCTTAAATATTATATAATACTTTTATTTAAACTAGTATTCAGATTTATCTTGAATATTAAATTATTATTATCATTATTATTATTAGCACCGCGTCTTACTACCCGTTCGGGTTATACGCACTTACGCTAATGTGTAATGGTAGGGTGATTGTGAGATGAAATGGAGGACCTACAGTTTAACGTGGAATCCGAACCACGGTGGAGGTCTGGCATTCCCCACATTCACAAGATGTCTTGCCAGAGGTGAAGGAAGGGTTTGGTAATCATATAAATCTTTGCCGGGACCGAGGATTGAACCCCGGCTGCCAGCACAGAAGTCCGACACCTTACCCCTAGACCACCAGGTCACCCAATATTAAATTCAAATTAATAATGTTAGGCAGAAAGTTTAAGTATTTTATCAGTTTTAGTCTTAACTCACAAACAACACCCACACTATGACATTGTAAGTAACAACACCTGTTGAAGGACGACATCTCAGATGGAGATGATGCTGTATTTGTAATGGGATAAAGGATATTATTAAAAACGCTGTGAATCATAGAAAATGGAAGGGACTAAAAGTAATAAATAAATAAATAAATAGTGGTATTATAACAAAGAGATGTGTTAAAATATTTTGACATGTTTAGAATTGAAAAATATAGGTTTTGTCCAGAGCTATTGTTTGTTTGGATATTGTTCTAAAGAATAATTGATATCTGATAAATAATATATTTATTTTATTGTTTTATATGGCTATAAGATACTGTTTTGTGTTTAACTGTTTATTTTATTTTATTTTTAAATACTTTTTAGTTATAAGTGATTAACAGAAGTACCCGGACAACGCTTTGCTTCAAACAGACAGAACACAAAAATATATTCATTTTATTTCTTCCGGCCCAGTTTTTAATGAATTTTAAAAAATTTAGTCAAAAATTTAAAATTACAGTTCTGAGATTCACATGTTTGTACATATATACTAATAGTTTTTAAATGTCAGTCCTCTGTGTGCGGTAGATATCGCTCAATGCTCATGACAAACTGACAAACAAACTCTTCATTTTATTAAAAACATTTTTTTCTTATCATTAATTTACCGTCAAATAAAAACTCTTATCAAGGATAAAAATATTTAGTATAAATGATGTGGTCATTCTTTCATTTTTATTAGTTAGTTACCCGCCTTGGTGGCGTAGTTAGCTAACGCACTAGTTTTGTGTTGAACTTGACTGCTGAAGACAGGGAGATCGAGATTCGAATCTCATTCGGGTGAACTGGGGAGGTTCCTAAATGGTTTTTAACTCTCCTTTCACGCAAATGCGGGCTCACTTACTCTAAATTCAACCTTCCCAATCCCTAACTCATTAGTGTAATTAATACTTAAGCGTATAGCCCGAACGGGAAGTAAGATGTGGTGCTATGCAAATAAAATAAAAATTGGTTAGTTTTATTAAATTATTTTTATTATTTTAATTTTAGATATAAAACAATGCGAGAGAGCAAAGTAGATAAGAAGATATACCATTTCATCAAAAGATAGAAAGAAGTCGTTACTTACTGATATCTCCAATTCGTTGTTGAGGTCTGGTTCATCTTCGCTGAAAACTAAATTGAAAATAGAAATTAGTTAAATATTCATAATTATGATATTCTAGCTCAGTTTTTTGCTAATAAAATACAAGCCAAGATAAGAGAAAAGGGAAAATAACTTTTATTAAAATATTTCAAAAGATTTAAAACTGCAAGCCATATTTTTTTATGTTTGTTAAAAATACTTAGTGAATACTAAATCAAGACAAACTACATAAGAAAAGTATTAAGATACTATTTCCGAAAAATGTTGATAAATGAACATTCAAAGCTCACTCGAAAAAAAAAAGGAAGCATAAGCCAAAAAAGCCAATATAAGTCATCAAGACAGTATTTTATATCAAGCATTTTCAATACTAAAAATAGTATGCTGGTAAATCTAAAGTAATGAAAAAATGTCATACAAACTTCTGACCTAAATTTTATGTTATTTAATCAGGATTATTATTATTATTATTATTAGCACCGCGTCTAACTACCCGTTCGGGTTATACGCACTTACGCTAATGTGTAATGGTAGGGTGATTGTGAGATGAAATGGAGGACCTACAGTTTAATGTGGAATCCGAACCACGGTGGAGGCCTGGCATTCCTCACATTCACAAGATGTCTTGTCAGAGGTGAAGGAAGGGTTTGGTAATCAGATAAATCTGTGCCGGGACCGAGGATTGAACCCCGGCCGCCAGCACAGAAGTCTGACACCTTACCCCTAGACCACCAGGTCACCATTTAATCATGATTATTTTATATGTAAATAATCATATTTTCATAATTAATGGTTAAGAAAGTAAATAATTCAGAGAATATAGAAATAATAATAAAAAGGTATGTATTTTTTGCAGACACGTGCTAATGAAAGTGTAGATATACATTTTCAGTGTTATTGAGCATTGTAAGATAACAAACTAACAAAATAATATCTTGGCCAGTCAGAGCGTAGCTCAAGCAAGTAGTGTGTCTGCTTAGTGACCTAGGAGTCCTGAGTTTAATAATGTACTGAAGCTAACCATATAAACATATTATTATTATGTATTGTGATTGTTTACTTTCATCAACTAGTAAAGTAATAGCTTGGATATTTGTATTTGAATTATTAAGGATAAAACACTACCATCCACTTGAGTGTATAGACAAATGGCTCTTTAAAAACATAAATGAAACAGGTACAGCACATATTTGTAAATAATTTGAATAATAAAATGTCAAGAGCATTTTAGGAAATATTGTTTAGCAATTTATATATAAAAAACACTCTAAATTGTTTGAAACAGTAAAAAATTTAGCATTTAATAACGGCTTACATAAAAACTAATCACAGTTTAATTATTGAATGAACTTTAATAAACATGAGACTGTTATTTGTTCAAAAAAACACAACAAAAGAACCTGCAAACATGAATCTCATATATGCAAAATAAAGTACCAAATGATAACATAGGAATAGCAACCAATCATCTACAATTCTTGTTTAGGCTAAAATTATTTTAACAAACTTGTAACCAAAGATTATATAGATAAAAATGTATTTAATTAAACTTTTATGTCTATAGCCCCTAGTTTATATTTCAAATAAATTAATAACTCTCTATTAAGTGACAATATTTGAAAGTAGCATGTGTTATAAAATAACATGTGCTATATTAGATAGCACACATAACAATACATTTTAAATAATTTAATGTGAAACCAAAAATGAGGCACAAGACAAAATTTATACGTAAAAATAATATTTTACAGATTAAATATTAACATCACAAGGAGCTCAATTTAAGTAACAAAAGTAATGCACCTCAAAGACTAATGTTTATTTGATTCATAAAGGTGTGTGAAGCTTTGAAATATTGAAGTCAAAATTGAAGCTCAAATTTACTTTGCTTTGACCTTGACACTCACAATAACGTTCGCATCTACAAAATTAGAAAGTAAAAAAAAACTTGGATATATTATAAACAGATTTGAAATGTCTCTCTAAACATGACATATTTCAATGTATAGTAATTTTTAGAACAGTTACTAAACAGTATTTTAACAACTCGGGATTAAATTACAACTATAACATAAACTTGAATAAATTCATACATGTTAGCATAAATAATACAGTGTGTTTTGTTGTGTTCTCCGAGACTTTCTCTATCATGCTAAATGCATTTAATAGGTTATTTGAAAATTAAAAGTAGTATTTGGTGATAACAAAAACAACAACTTATCTTCGACTTTCACTTTGACTGTTTCAAGCTTTTCTTCGACTTCAAAAATTCCTTCACACATCCCTATTAGTTTTCACCAATTGCATTTCTTATGCATTTTTTTAACACCACTCTCAGAAGTATCACGTGTGGGCCTGACTAAAGATCAGGCACCTAAACAAATGCATTCAAAATGAAGTCCAGCAAAGCATCAAGCGATACACAAACATATTTGTGTATGTTGCCAATCAAAATGTTTAAAGCAGGAGAGGAAAGGAATACAGATAAGAATATGAAACGAATTGGTGTTAAACCGTTCAAAAATTATGAGCAAACCATAGTTCAAGGAGTATACAAAAGTTAGATAGATGTAATACACAAATATAAAGAGAACATAGAAAGCAAGATGTCTATTTTATTTTAATATTATTGTACATGCCAAGTATATGTGAACGTTATCAGTGATATTGTGAAAAAATCAGAATATTCCATCAAATGAGGGTTAGCATCTCGAAACCTTACACAATCATGCATGACTTACAAAGTAACTAAGCATAAAAGTAATTTAGCACTTGGACATGTCAACAAGAAAAATGGAAGGACGAAAAGAAAGGAAATAGAAAAATAGATTATTCCACTGCACAACTCATATGAATTAAATATTTTTTATTAAAAGCTTCAATATATTTATAAATAATTATGTATTTGTATAAAATTGGCTAGTGAATTTTGAAATAGGATAATTATATATACCTACATTATTAAATTGAGGCAGGGAGATTGAGGGGAATTATGAAAAACCAATTTTAGACAACTATGTATGATATCAGATGCATTACTTTCCTCTGAGTGATGGTTGGCATGAATGACTAGCAGTCCCGTTTAATCAGGCAAGGGGCCATGCAAGTAGGAAGAAATATTTGCAGCCATAATAATAACTTACTATTCACATAGTTAAATTTGTGTGGACACAGAAATAATGCGCTGTTTAAAACTGAGTGACGGTAAAATACTCTTATGTGAAATAAATCTCCTATGTGGATTTCATTTCAAAAGAAAATGATCAAAGTTAAAATTATAAAAACAATCAAACATATATAGCAAAATAAACTGTACTTCATAAATGACTGTTTTACTACCTAGATACATACTTTAGGGGTTTCAATACAAGTCAACATTCTGTATGGCTGTGAAAGCATGATAACTACTTGTATTTAAAAGTATCAAACCCATGTATAACAATTCCAAAATAATTTATATGCATTAAAAAATATTCTTATCTTTTAAGCGCATGATGATCGATGATCATTTGGGAGGCCAATTCTTTTGTTTGTTAGTCTTTAGTGAATGTGGAGAGTCTTAAAACAAATTTAAAAACTATGTATTAGTATAAAATATTATTAGCTTTTAGCCATGTTGATTAGAGAATAGTGATGCATAACAATGATACTAAGGATATTATCCCAGTAAGAACTTTGTTTGTTATACTTAAGAAAGGGGGTAACACAAAGGCTTTATTGAGGCTATTTTTAAAAATACATCTCTATTAATAAGTCTGGTTTAATGTACAGAATCGGCATACTCTGTGAATTTTATTATAGGGGTACTCCATTGCATTAAAAAACATTACAAGCTATAGATGAAATAAATTACCAGGTTAAATATATATTTTTTTAAATTCTAGCTATAGATGTATACGTTCTAGATAAGGTTTACACTAGCATTTATAAAACAGGTTGCAGGACTATCATGAAAGAAAATTAAAAATGAAGAGACTATCAAATAAATTATGAATTGTAGGTCGACCTGCTTCAGTGGACGCATGGTCTAAGGCGTTACTCTCGCAGTAGACTTTTTATTTTCCATCCATTACTATTTACAACCTGTGGCCTGGGTCAGTTTTTTAATTCAAGCCATATATTTTTCCACTACAGGCTTTCTAGGCATGTCATAGCTATAGGCCTACATGTCTTATAATCTATCTTAAGACTAGGACAGGGACAACATCCAGTCCTCTGCTGTTAATTTATCACTGTGAAAAGGTAAAACCATATTTTCATCATGATAAATTTTCGGTCATGCGGGGAATCAAACCTGGGACCCTTAGCTCAGTAGGCGGACACACTAACAACTGATCAAAGGTGTCGGACTTGCAATAGACTAGACTGCCAAAGAGGGGGAGATCGAGGTTTGATAACGGTCATTTGTATTGAAATTGGTTTTCCCTCCACGCGAATGCGCAAATATGACCGTCCTAATCCATACTACATTAGCGTGATTAGTACATAAGCATACAACCCAAACTGGTAGTAAGACACGGTGCTTAGAAAAAGTTAGGTAAGTAATTATTTGCTGTAGACTAAAACTTTCTTGTAAATTTTTTTAGCTAAATTATATTACAAGGAAAATACATTTTTATATTATTTGAAAAAGACATCACCCTCATAAAATATAAAACTCGAGTTTGCTCCATAAATGTCAAAGTCAAAACCTTTTGTTCCTCCAATTAGATAGCGATTTCACAAAATTTCTGTGTCCTTATTCATGGAAGAGTTATGAATTATTAAAAAAATAAATCTGGAAGAATTTCTTTAATGATATATATGGAAGACTATACAGGAAATAATAATGAAAACAAATAGAAGGACAAATAAAAAAACAACCAGGGAACAATGTTTACAATTTACACTGCTGTCACAAGACTATCATTATTTCCTATTAATTCTTCCATTTATACAATTAGATTATTTATGTACTTCAAAAATAAAAAATAAAAGTTTTATTTAAAGTGTTAAAAAAAATATTAGTAGTAGTTAAGTAAAAAAAAATTGTTGTTGTTACTAAACATATTCATTATAAATACTAAATGCTTATTTTATTATTACAAGCTGAAGTTTCATGAGCCAAAGCCACCTATTTGTTACTGTTTTAGTTCAAATTTATAATCAAAAGTATCACTAAATAATAAACTTGATCTTTGAAATGAAGTTAAAAAAACCATAATTTAAAATTAACTAAACCAATTATACCGAGAGTAGGCTTGTCTCATAAAAAACATTCTCGAGTACCTATTAATCTATACAAATGATGGAAAAATTAAATAATATTGTAAACGTTATTAAAATGTTTTTCGCAATAACCCTTTGTCTAAATGATATTTATTGTTTTTGAAAGTGTTTTATATAATAATGATTTTGAATCTTATATCCTTGAGATTTAAGGAAGGAAAAAAAAAAAAAGTTAGCAAAATATTGTATGAAAGGTAGGCCTAATTTTCCTGGAAAAAAAAATGCAAACCTTTCAAGTTAATGACAAGATAATAATGTGTGCCTCTTCCCTGTCATTTGATGTTGATACTACAAGAAAAGTAGGTATAACCCGAGCGCTAGTGTTCTAGGAGTGAAAGAATTTGAGAAAGAGAGAGAAAGATAGATAGAGCATGCAGCAAGCAGCAACATTGATGTCTGTTGGACTTCACCCGAATGCTGGACACTGGAGTAGGAGGAGGGGGCTGGCGACTCACACATGGGCTTTAGTTGTGACACTAACTCTTCCTTCGTCCATTCCTTCTTGTCCCCCCACAGCGCAAGGCTGGGTGTGATCACCGCCAGCTTGTTGTCGTCTGGGTATGGCACGTTCAGGTAGTGGACTAGGACAATGTCTGGGTTCTGTAACGACAGAAAACAGTGGGTGTTTAGTTGTGACACTAACTCTTCCTTTGTCCATTCCTTATTCTGCGCTATATTTAGCACGATTTCCACAAACTACCATACTGCTGAATATTTAGAGGCATAATAAATAACACGGGTTTTATCAGATATTACTAAACAGAGATTGGTTTCATCCAGAATCAGTAGCATCTCGTGAGGGGCGAGGGGTGCCTCCCAAGTTTAAAAGGGGAAGTCCCGGAATTTTTTAAAAATTTTCAATAAACCCCATTAAACTCTAAAGCCTTGTACACACGACACAACTTCTTGTAAAAAAAGTTGTGCAAGAAATTGTACAATATCTTGGTCATGTGGATTGCATACACATTTTAGCCAGTGACTGTTCACACGGCATTTGTGTTTGCATACAATATTTGAAAAAAACAAACAAAAAAAACATTGGAGTTTTGCCCTTTTTATTGAAAAATAATGATTGAATGACTTGAAAAATATTGGTATTTAATCTAATTAATTTCTTAATTATTCTTAAATATTATGAAAACATTTTTTCAATTTTTTTTTTAAACTGTTGAAAACCTTTATATTTGGGGTTTAACCTCCTTCAATTTTAGGTATTTGTTCGTTTTCAAGCATTTAGCTGTTTTCCTTACAATCATTCTTTTAAAAAATTGTCTAACAGATGAAGTTTTAGTGTTTACAACTCCAAAGTTGTACAAGAAAAATGATTGATATAGGACACGCTCTATTTCCTAAAATTGTATACAATAAGTTGTGCAAACCAGATCTTGTACAAGTGTTGTTGTTCACACGACACCATCTTCACGCTGCAAATTCATTTACAACTTTATGTACAAGAAGTTGTGTCGTGTGTACTGGGCTTAAAGATGTGTAGGCACGGGGTCAGCACCTTGACAATATTAATTTCCCCTTTCATGCCTCTATGTATTGAACCCAGAAGAGAGGGGTAGTGGGTTCAGTTCTATTTGTCACCTTTCGGGCAAGATAAGTTGTAGCTCTTCCCCTTCTCTCCCTTCTGAAATCTACGACGTCACAAATAAGAACCCTAGCTAAAGCAATGGGATGGAATGGGAACAAATACCGACTTTCAACCCCCATTAGATGAACTAGTGCTCGTCTCGCATGCACGTTACGGTCACTGCCATGTATGGGATTTTTTTTTTCAAACCCACTGATGCTTGAATTACATTTAAATGATTACCAGGATAATATGTTTGCGGACATAAATAAAATAATTACATATCTTCAATCAAAGGCAAGAAGTGCTTGCCTTTCTTACCCTGACACAACGCCACTGTCCAGAATATTATATTATTCGATGCATATGCTTATGAAATTATATTAAAATGAATAACAACAAAGGTGTTCACCAATAATTAATAACATTAATAATAATAATAAAAATACATTAACCATAAAACACCCAATTTTTTTAATAAAAAATCCCACTTTTGACCACCAAAGTTGATTGAAAGTAACTAAAATTTGGCATTCTAGAATTATGACTTATGTGATTTAATAATTGAAAAGTTCATCTGAAAGTTATCATAAGCTTTCTTATCAATAAATATATAATTTTATCTTTTCATAATAAATAATTAAGAGGAATAAGAATGTAAATACAATTGTAACATATTTTCCACCATTGTGGCAACAATAGTTTCCAGTTCTAAAATAACGTACTTCCTATGAAAATCAGACTCAATCTATCTATTAGTATTACCAAATTAGCTGTAGTTTGTACTACACCACTCAAGTCAAGTCAACAATGTGAATACAACTGAATCAGTGATGGGTGAAAATGGAAGGAAAGAAGTAGAACAGATAAATGCTGGCCACCAACACCTTTCATAAGTAGTTAATTACCATTGACTTTAAAATCTGTTACCCAAACATACATACACACCCGGATTAATCCCAAATACCTACCTATTGTTAGTACATTGGGAAATGAAGGAACATGGAATTGTATTGATATTTTTACATACAAACAAGGGTAATTTATTTTTAAATTAAAGGGTGTATATCAATATCTACTTAAGAATGTTTAAAAGTTTTTCTTAAAAGCTTTTCCTCAAATTGTGATACATGCAGGACTACACTAAATTTTCTGGAACAGCTGGTATATTTACCATAATTCCAACACTTCCTTAAATGCACAGCAATAAACTAACTGTAATTATGTTTTTATCCTTTCTGAGTACATCATTGCAAATAATAACATAAAACATATTAAATTAATATAAATGTAGAAGATCATAAAATCTGTAGTAAAAAGGGACTTATTTCAAATGTACATGGCTTTGATTTCCCTTAATAACTACTTATTTATTACATGATTGAAATCAATTTCAAATTCACACTAAATTTAATTGTAATAGCTGAACCCTCTTGGAAAAAGAATAGTTTAAGAAACTTAGTTCAATTATTTATGGTTATTATAATGGTTTTAATATTGTTTTTTAGCCTATTAGCTTAGAAAAGAGATCAATGGGAAGACCTAGAGGGAGATTGATTAAAGCATAGTATGTAATGAGGTGGACTGGATAGAACTCGAGATAAGAATAGGATTTAGGGTGTAATGAGGTTGACTGGATAGAACTAGCTCAAGATAGGGATATGGTGTGATGAGATAGACTGGATAGAATTAGCTCAAGATAGGGAAAGGGTGTAATGAGGTGGACTGGATAGAACTAGCTCAAGATAGGGAAAGGGTGTAATGAGGTGGACTGCATAGAGCTAGTTCAAGATAAGAATAGGTGGTGTACTTTTTTGAGTGCACCAATGAACTTTCGAATTACTAATGCCAAAGAGTAAGTAATTATATTAATCTAAAATATATGTGTTTGAATGGGTTATTTTAATTTTAATGAGTGATAACTATAGTAAAGCTATTGAGGCTGTTACATACCTGGAGCAACCAGTAGCACCTTCGATGAAATGTTGGTAGAATAGCAGAGTGGACATAGCAACCATAAATGCACTGGAATCAAATGAAACAGTTTGTAAACAAAAATAAGTCTATCAGAAAATGCAACTTAATGGTGACTTCATAGTTTATGGGAAGTTTTAAATCTCTCAAAGTTTATTTAGTATTGCTGCTGTGGAGAAGAAAGCTTGAACTGGTTCATCAAAATAGCAACATTTAATTTTCCTACAACACTTCTCGAGCTACAAAACTTACTTTAATAACTTGTATTTTGTTAATAATACAGGTTTTAGAAATACTAATTAAAAAATCTTCTGACGTCTCAAAAGTTCAATATCAATATTTTATTAATGCAATGTTTTAATTCCTTTGAATAAAGTAGAGTCTTAAAAAAATATATTTAACACAGATTAAAAAACACTATTATATTTTTATAGGTTAGTAATCAGTGTTTTTGTTTTTATAAGTAACAGGACATAGAAAATTGATTAATGTGCCATTATAAGCACAATGACAACATAAAGTATAATTTCATTTTCAACTATAAAAATGAATTTTCTTATATACAGGTTGATTTAAAAGGTTAGGCCAAAACTTTAGGAATGAATAAAGGGATTCAGAGAGAATAACTTTATAATAGGAATTCTCACACTCCAAAGTCACTCTGAGATAGGCGAGGCCATTGAAGGTGATAAAGTCTGGTACCATTTCGCTGCAATAAACATACATTCAGAAATGTCCATACATTGAAAGAAAAGTGTGTCCACGCTGCTGCCTGTTGCACCCAAATTCGCTGACACATGCTAAGTGGCACATCTTGTAACAGTTCCAGCATAATTTCTTCCATAAATATTATGTAAATGTGTCCAGTCAAACCTGGTGGCAGGAGGTAAAGTCTAATCACATTAACAATTATGATACCCGCCCATCCATTCACAGCAAATCTCTCTTGATGGCTGTGAGCAACGGTAGCAAGGGGGTTCTGTTCAGCCTAGACATGGCTGTTAAGACATTTGAAGAAACCATCTCTGCTGATTAAGCCACATCTGCTAAAAAAAAAAATGGGGCTCGTTTAGACAATGCTACCAAATCCACTGATGGTGTCTGCGGATAATGGTAAAGGTTAGGCCCCTGTCGTGTAATTCAGATGGAGAATAGCAAAGTATGTTTATTTCAGTGAAATGCTATCAGACTTCCCCTCCTTCAACGGCTTGACTCGGAGAACATTGATTCCTATTTGAAAGTTGCTCTAAGTGAGTCCCTTTATACGCTCCTTAAGTTTTGCCCAAAACTTTTGAATCAATACGTGTAAGAACAATTTTCTTTTATATTATTAAATTAGAAGCAGGCTACTAAATTTAACTATAGACATTTAAAATACTTCAAGCAAACACAACTGTACTGAATCAATGTTTATCAATATATTTATAAAATTGTTTTATTAAAGGTATAGAGCACTTTGTCCCTAAACTATCAAGCCACTTCCAAGCCAATCATAAATAAACATTATAAGATTAAAAAATTGTTTAAAACTTTCAACCAGTAATGTTTTTCACTTCAATGAATGTCTTATAGATAAAAGAAGTGCCACTCATGTAATTAGTAGAAAGACAAGAGTTATGGAGATTGAAAGTTGGGAGAAAGTGGGATTGGGGGGGGGGGGGGGGGG
>CABFVX010000775.1:87105-109532 GCA_902151425.1 Timema shepardi
CCCCCCCCCCCTCCTTCCACTTCCGCGCTGACAAGGTCAAGGTCAACCCCACCACCGGGCAGGACCGCAGGTACATAGCATACACATCGAGGTAATAAACCAAGACGAGATTCATTGTTTTAGTGAAACGCTTATTTACTAACGATATAACTCAAGAGTGTAGATATGAGGGTGGTTACGCGAGGGCGCAACAGAATTCACATAGATTGGATGAACAACAATAATTTGGAGGGGGGCGGGATATCATCCCATGTGTACCCTGTCACTATTTAAACCCCGATCAGAGACAATCACGCCGTCCAATTTTCATAGTTAGAACTAGCGGTGTGGGAAGTCCAGTTTTTTTAATTCGAAGCCAAATCGAAGTACGAACATTTTTTTTTGTTTATTGTGTTATGCTTAAAAATATTTTGTGGTATATTTTTATTAATTTAGAAAAGGTTTTATTGCACAAATATAAAGTATTATTTCATTTAAATCTGATAAATTAAGTTAGTATGTCACAAGATGCAGTTCTATTACTTTAGATTATTTCATATGAATATGAATATTATTTTAAAAATACCCATTTTGGTGGCCATATGGTTTAAGGCGTCACTATCGCGATAGACTGGCCTGCCAATGGCAGGAATATCAGGGTTAAAATCCTGGTCTGGTTAAATTAGGGTGGTTTTTACTGTATGATTTCCCCTTCTCCTTTCACGCAAATGCAGGTACATTTACTTTAAATCCATGTGATCTGCAGCTGTCCCTTTTAATGTTTACTAATTATTAGGTCTGTCTTAGACAGGTTCGATTTAGTATTTCGTGCGAGGTTTGTTCCATTTTGTTTATATATATATATTTCACTATAACTCAAGCCACGTGATCTTGGTGTAATGAATCCCCCCCTCCCCCGACCCCTGGGGCTACCCCTGCGAAAAAATTCAGCTTAAAGAATTTTGAGGTTACATTTAAGTAATCAGTGTGCTAAGTTTCAGCCTTGAACCTTATAAAGAAATTAGAGAGGTTTTTTTTTGCCAAACAGATAGCACATGGCTTTTATTATATCGATTGATTATCAATAGCCTAAAACCCGCTTCGGTGGCCGCAGGGTCTATCGCGCTAATCTTGCAGTAGACTTGAGTGCCAATGACGGCGAGATCGTGGTTCGGTCCCGGTTGGATGTACTGAGAGTCATATGGTCTCTCACGCTTTCTTCACACAAATGCGAGTACACTTAATATACATTCAACCTTACTCACCCCCAACAAATTGAAATAGTTAGTGCGTAAACTTATAAGCCGAATGGGTATTAAGACGTGGTGCTAGGAAAAATAGGTTAAAAAATACTAAAAATATAATAGATTGTTATCAATGTTAACAACCACAAAAATGTGTTTTTATTTTTTAAACGTTTCTTTCTAACAAAAAACTACTGTACGCCAGACTGTAATGTACTTCTTCACGCCATTAACGATTATCAGTGACTTAATTTTCTAAAAACCGTTTAACCTGAGAACTTCATGAAAAGGGTAACAACAACAAATCGCGTTCCACCAAGTAATAATCCGCTCAACGATTGGGTGACCAACTGTGCCCGAATACGTGAGTATAGGTCACGTGGACAGTGCGCCTCTCGGGGAGATATTTGTCTTTAAGTATATAAAAAAAATTAGTGTATATTATTATTATTATTATTATTAGCACCGCGTCTTACTACCCATGCGGGTTATACGCACTTACACTAATATGTAATGGTAGGGTGATTGTGAGATGGAATGGAGGACCTACAGTTTAACGTGGCATCCGAACCACGGTGGAGGCCTGTCATTCCACATATTCTCAAGATGTCTTGTCAGAGGTGAAGGAAGGGTTTGGTAATCAGATAAATCTGTGCCGGGACCGAGGATTTTAGTGTATATTGTTTCGCGACAAGATACTAACCCAGGTTGTCATGGTAAATCTAACATATAGGCGCTCTCGAGTCTATTCCTAGTCCGGCGTCGAGCCTTGTAGACGGCTGTTACTCTAACGAGAGAGACACACTTAAGAGCCTGGCCAATTTTACAGGCGAGGGGAGGCCACCCCTGCAATCACTCGTTTCCACCAAATAGATTATATTTATAATTTATATATAGCGCGTCTGGACTTAATCATTCGTATCCCAGCAGCAATAAGATTGGCCAGTACTGATGTAACGCTACCTAGGAGAAGCCCGAATGTACTGATCGTACATCCAGTCCCTCTTTCGGGAAAAATACCCAATACATCAGCCGGGAATCGAGTCCGAGACCTCTATGATCGTAGCCACGTGCACTGACCATTACAATGCGGGGCCGGTTACCAAATACATTATTTAACAAAATTAAGGTTTACAGAGTGTATGATGAAGGCAAGTGAATGTAAAATTGTTGGAAACTACCCCAAGATAATCGTGGGATTTTATCTGATCACTACCCTCTTCAGTGGTCGAATGGGCTAGAACGTACCTCTAGTGTTATACAGGCCTGATAATGACGGGGATATCGGGGTCCGAATCCCGGTCGGTTCTACTTATGGTGTTTTTTTCTAAATGGTTTCCCACATTATTTCTACGAAAATGCAGGTATATCACTTCTAAAATGCTTCCTTCCTCATCCCTACCCCTTTAGAGTACTGTAATTATTATATAGGTGTATAACCTGAACAGGTTGTAAAAATCGGCGATAGAAAAATTTCTGATAAATTTCTTAAAAGTAATATTTAGAAGGATTTTGGTAGAAATTAAAAGAAAAACTAACTTTTTTTGTGGTTAGTATTGCTAACATTTTACTATATTATTAGTGTTATCTTACAGATATTGATAATATCCATCAAAAGTGACATCTGAAGGTCACATTAATTGACGCATGAATTTGTGAAAGAAGATCTAGTAATATTTACAGCTGCCAGAATAGTAAGGGTCTACATAATTATGAAAAGTGGACTGTAAGCCTCTTTGTAAAATAAAATTATCCCAGAGGTAATATTTACACGTTGGTTTTAATGTTATAAATGGTGTGTGTATTTAAATTTATCTTGCCTATTGCTGTTTACATGTGAAAATGAGATGTTTTATTCTTAGTTTTTTTTTACAATCTTCACGTGACTCGAATTTATATTACATAGTACACCCCGTTCACCACTAAAGGTAGCAAACCTTGACCGATTAAACTATGGCCCTGTACTATAAGGTTAACCATGTAATCCATTGAGGTAAGATTGCTACCATTCAAGGTTAACGAAGTGTGTATAGCCTTTTTTAAATATATATTTTAATGAATTAATAGAAATATTGACTGTAGTGATTGCACAATTTAAAGATCAATCATTAATTAATATGAATAATATGCACACAAACTTCAAAGAAAAATACTTTTGATGATAACTACTCACCATCGAGTCTATCATGTCCGATAGACAGGGTTCAATCCAGTGAATCACTGGGGGTACAGTTTTTTCTTTCTTTTTATGGTTTCCTATTTGTTCTAGAAGCAAATGTTAGTTTTTCTGAAAATGTATCCTCATTAGCACTTGCATTCAGGTTGGATAGTTTAATTTACTTCCTCTAGAATATAAAATATTATTTTATTAATAAAAGGGTGAGGTGGATATAGATGTTTAGGTCATCTCTCTTATCTCAACAGAGGGCGAAGAGTCATTTCTCAAAGAGGGTAGCGGGCTCCGAAAGTGAACAATCGATGCTGGAAGCCATTTATCACCGTGACCTCGTTTCCAAAACACTGCCAAAAAGTTTTCTATCTGCGGGGAGAAGGGGACGTGACGGCGGGCCCTTTTAAGAACCACCCCTTTTATCCCCCCGCCCCCACCCGAGGCAACAAATCTGGCCCCCGCCATTGTTTGTGGAGACAGCTTGAGAGGCTGACGACGTTAATGATGATGCTGCTCCCAGGACTGAGGGCAGCGCAGCTCTTCACTCCGCGATGTTGTCTTAAGGTGGGGCTGTGGGGAACGCGAGTTAAGGCCAGTGGTTTCGCAGTTTTAAAGGAAAACCCTATTTTTTTGACCAAAATAAATAAAATAATTCTCCAGTAGAAACAGAGAGTTTAATTTTCTTCACATGGTGTTGTCAACAGTTGTTGATTGAATATCTGTCATGAGCATAGCGGCATTAGATGAGAAAATTTTTAAATGAAGAGAAAAAGTTATCATTAAATTACAGGTTACACTTGACAACTGTTGAGGTCACCATGTTAAGAAAATTAAAGTTTATATTTATACTGGAGAGATATTTTATTTATTTTGGCAAAAAAAAAAAGTTTTGCTATAAAAATACAAAAACACTGCTTTTTTTCTTCTGGAGTCCCCTTCAACGCCTCCTTAAGGTGGGAATGTAGGGAGCACGAGTTAAGGCGAGTGGTTTGTGTGTGTGTGCAGAAAACACCCTTAGTACACCCAACTGGGATCTAAACACCGATCTCCCCGACTGGCAGTCTAATCTCTTGCGAGAGTGTGAAGCCTTAGATCATGCAGCCACCGAGGCGGGTAGCCAATAATAGTTATCTTAATGAATTACACTTTCCTCCTGGCAACTAGTCTACTAGACATACATTGAAAATTACACCCGGACCACGCTCTACCCCTGAGCTATCCTGGTAGGTATGTGCCAAGTTTCATACATCATTCATAGTAGTAAGGTGTGGTTTGTGATGGGAAAAAGGGTTATTAATAATATCATTACTATTCCGCGCCTTACAACCCATCCAGTTGACCACACATCGCGGTACGGATGATGACGGTAGAATATAGATTAAATGTACCAGAATTTGGGTGGAGTGAGAGCGATAAGCTACCTATTTAAGGATAAAACACCTCAGTACATCTAAACGGGATTCAAACGCCAACCTCCCTATCAGACAAGAGTATAATTACACCTTAGTCTGTGTCCCCACCGATGTGGGTTATCGTATATTAATCAACCTTGACGGTTACTATCATTATTGTTAACGTCCGAGACGGCACGTGCGCTACCCGAGGCAAGAAGAGGGCACAGCACGCGGTCATCGATCAACAACCGCTCCTCCTGCGTGAGGTGATCAATACACAGGTGGCAGCAGCAGTTGCTTGTTGACATGTTGACTTGTTGTCTTCCGGTCACCGATGAATAACAGGTAACATGCCAGAAGTTCTTGTCCCTTAGAAATAAATTTGTGGTCGATTCACGTCACAGGAAAAAAGGGGGCGTTCGGATCGATTCATCATCCCTTCAGCACGCTGGCTATTAGCAGCAGCTTAACCTGATCCATCCCTCCAGATAATAATGAGTCTTCAACCCGAGGGTTGGTGCTACGGATTTTTATCGCTCAGTAAAAACACATCGACCTCGGCCGGATTTGAACCAGCAAACATCGGGCCCTGAGGCAAGCAATTTACCCCAAGAACACAGAGGTTCACGTCCAAATAGGATTTTGTTATTACCTTGGTCAGGATTTTTTTAAATCATTCTTGTCATCAGTGAGTCAGATTATTCACCCATGCTCCATAAGACGACAAAACTATTTAATTATATTATGATTTGTCCAACAGAGATTTAGTTAAATTATTCAAATCAAAATACCTACAAATTAATTTTAAAATTTTTATAAAGTAAACTTAACGTATAGTACTCTTAAATTTACTTCCCCACAGTTTAAATAATTTAGCAACTTAGCGGACTCTCACGAGGAAGACTAGGGTTCCTATATTATGGTTTTCAGTTACATCAGGGGAATTTCCTTAAATTATTATTATTATTATTATTATTATTAGCACCGCGTCTTACTACCCGTTCGGGTTATACGCACTTACGCTAATGTGTAATGGTAGGGTGATTGTGAGATGAAATGGAGGACCCACAGTTTAACGTGGAATCCGAACCACGGCGGAGGCCTGGCATTCCCCACATTCACAAGATGTCTTGTCAGAGGTGAAGGAAGGGTTTGGTAATCATATAAATTTATGCCGGGACCGGGGATTGAACCCCGGCCGCCAGCATAGAAGTATTTCCTTAAAGTTCACCCGCCTCTTGGGTTAAGATGGCTTGCAAATGAATCCGTGCTAATCTTAAAACGTTGGTAAAAAATAGTGTAAAATGAATGTTTATCCCCGCCTTTGACTTGGCGTCAACCCTCTTCTTCCGTCTTACCGAGGTAGAATCGTCCGCTAGTCAAACACATCCTGCCCACGGGCCTTGTTTGACATAGGGATGACCTCAGGTTAAAACACACACAGGACACTCTTTTATTGATACGTTTAGTCCAAGGAGAGATGACCCTTGACCTTCTTCATAATTTATATTTTCCCCTCTTATAGTCGATCAAACGATCGCGAACGCCTTGGAGGAGTCATGTTTTCGTCCTTTGAATAAATCACGACACGAGCCGAATCTTTTTTTTTTTTTAATGTCAGCTTCTCAGCTCATTTAAACACTTGAGTTCTTGGCAATTGGACCCCATATCTTGAGTGGGTGGCTGATTAAATATCTCCTTGAAGTCCTTGACCATGTATCGAACATGGGATCCTCTAGAGATCACCCTCGGATGAGGTAAATCCTTGTCGCACTCGACCAAGTAAGGATCTCCCATAACTAGTTTATATATATTTTAATTGGTCGGTTCACCGTGCACTTACACCACGATTAAAAGTTCATGTAAAAGGAGTCCTTGACCCCTTACCACACATCCCTCACGGGCAAGTGTCACGCTAATGAGCCAATGTAGAGTTTCACGTACAAAAAAAAAAGATCATCTAATTAAGGGCGAGTACACTTTTCAGGATATATATTGATCACGGCCTAAAATGAATGAACCAAGCAATGGAAGATCAAGCTGAGCTCTTAGTAACACTGGAGATTTAGGAGCTGCTATTTAGAAACAAAACGCTGGGACAATAAGGAACGCCAGCTACGTTTTTAGTTTGACACCTTATATAAGTCAGAAACTTTTCAAAGTGGAAACCAATCTGCCGTGTTGGGTCAGGGTAGACAGTATCTGGGGAACAAACACCTATTTAGAGGATCCTGTTATAACTCATCATGGCTGTGTTCTTTGAGCGTAGCCACGCACGTAAACGCGCGCAGTGGGTAATTAAGGGACCGACGATTCCGTGCCTACCATCGACCCCTGTCGTTACCGGACAGCTAAGAAGAAACCTCTCACCTACCTTGGCCAGATTTCCATCGGCGGGAGGAGTTGGATCCTCCCTCCGTGTATGCTGGGCGCATACGTCGGGGAGTTGAGGCACAAACTAAGCATCACTCCGGGACAACTAAATTATAAACAAGACTCAACCTAAAGACTCACGAGGTTTTCAACGCAACATTGAACCAACACCCACCCAAAGGGAAAGGCGTTTCCTCTAGCCACATACGTATGGAAGTTTGACCCCAAAAAGGGGGTGGGGAGTCGAGATACAAAACTCGGTGACCAAGCACGTTTTAGGTGGAGATGCTCCAGTGAAAAGTTGTTGTTGTGAGTGTCGGGAGCTGGGGCCGGGAACGGAGATGGGATCAATATTACATAGATACAAAGCAAGAGAGTAAGTGTGTGTGTGTAAGTGAGTGAGAGAGAGTACACGCGCCCACCGGGCCGGACAGAGCATATGTGGGCAAAGCCACCCCACACACATGTACCGCTCACATATCGCAATATCAACAAGGTCCAGTACACAAAGAGCGAGCAATTCAACAACAAATATAACAATTTCATAGAAGTAAACAGAATAGAATCAAACATGACTGAATTGAAGTCTAGTTTAGGTGTTTAATTTTTTTTTTCAGCGTCTCTCACTACCAGTTTGGGCTTTTATGTATATACATTTAATTTTATCACCGCGTCTTACTACCTGTTTAAATTATACGTATATTATAATTACTCTAATGGGGTAAGTACGAGGAAAAAATCAGTTTAATGGTAATCTACCCGCATTTGCGTGAAAGTAGAGTGAGAAACCATTTAGGAAAAAACACCCTCAGTAGACCAGATCTGGATTCTAGAACCGATATTCCCGTCATCAACAGGCCAGTCAGGGAAAACCCTTTAGGGGAAAAAAACACCTTAGTAAATTTTGCCGGAATTAAAACATCGACCTCCTCGTCAATGGAAAACCAGAATACAGTCCAATTTTGATAGTAATAATCTTATCTGACAGGAAAGTTACTAGATCTACTTTCACGTATTCGTACTTCAAGTCATGTGATCTGCAGCTGTCACTTTTGATAAATATTATCAATATTTATAAAATACCACCAATTATATGGAAAAATAGTATCAAAGTTGACCATGAAATATGTGTTAGTATTTTGTAAAAAGTCTGTATTCACTTAGTTGTCGTTACTTGTGTTGATATTAAAAGTGTCCCCTCCCCGCCCCCCATAGAGCTACACCACCAGGATAGGGAGAGATCCCCCGTGTGAAAATAATCTCACTAGAAATAAGCGTTCCTCCCCTCTGAAATATAGAAAACTCAAATATTTGAAATAAGACCCAAGATGTTGACAATGGGACGGCCGTATTCGGTAAACTCTCTCTTGACGAAGTTGAGAGTGACTCTCAATACTCGAAGTACACTCCGTTTACTATTAAATGTAGCAAACTTACCTTGACTGATTACAATATGGCACCGATTATAAGATAGGCCCATAGTGTAATCTATCAAAAAAATAATGCTTACCTTTCGCGGTTAATGAATTGAACTCTTAGTTTACCCTGAAAGGTAAGTCTTACCTTGTCGGATTATACTATGGCGTAGCTTAAAATATAGGGGCATAGTGTAAACTATCAAAGTAAGACTGCTACCTTTCAGAGTAAGTGTAGCTTAAAATGTGTAAATGGGGGATTTATTAAGTAAGCAGTATAACGAACTAATTGCGAGGGTGAATCCTTACACCATTCGACCAACGAAGTGGGTGTCAGATAATTTTCTTCTTACTACAATAGTAAATGTTTTGTCCTAAATTAAATTAGTAAATAGTGCGATGGTATAGCCCTGTGTTTAGATTTATTTTTATTTATTTGAGGGTGACCTGATGGTCTAGAGGTAAGGTGTCGGACTTTATTTTCTATTTATTTGAGGTATTCAACGTTCACTTTCTAAACCGACTGATTATATCAGCACACGAGAATTTCTATGAGCAAGAGCGAAGGGGCCTAACCATTTTACCGGGAGAAATTTTTCCACATACCGTCTATGGTTCTTTTACATGCCACGATCGACATCCGATCGATGGCTCCATTTCCTGTGTTAAGAAAGTGAATGTTAAGTTTATTACTATTATCTGGAAGTCGTATTGAGATCCACACACTGTAGCCAGTCGGGAGTTGAACCTGATCTATTGGTTAATAATACCAGGATCTCGTAGTGTAAAGCTTCTCCTTATGTTTTTGAATGGAAGCCACCGCGGTGCAGTTAATTTAACGCACACTTAACTTAACTTAAGAGTCGTCCAGGAGGGAATTTTCACGTTAGGTGAATGGTACCACGTGTTATATCTAGCCAATCATGCTGCGATTGATGTCAACAAGGCTATTTAATAGTTGAGTTGTTTGTTTATTGTATTAAGACTTCTTTAATTTAGTCTGTCTGCATCACGCAAACTATAAAACGTCGCGTCGTATCGTAGTCTCTTATTACATTTTATTCTGTACATCCAGTAAAGCTTATATTGCAAGTACTTTTAGTATACTCAGTCCTAAATGTTTGAGTTTCATTATAGGGAACAATTTTTTTTTTCCAACCCGTCTACATTCTTTGTTTGTGTTTTGCTTGAGTTTGTTACGTCACGTGAATCCTAATCACACATTAGTTTGTTTACATCTAGTGAACCTTAGGTTACATGCACATCAAGTTGATCGTAGTCCCGACATTAGTGTACGACTAACCCTGTCGGTGTATTTTCACAAAGATAACGTGATAGCGGGAAAAACCTATGAACAATAAACAGCATGCTCGATCTTTAAATGTTGGCTTCCTGCTTGGTCTACTAATGGAAGAACGATTAAATATCTAATAGTAAGTGTCAGACATTAATAAACCTCCTCCTTTTAAAAAGAAACAACTAGCTATCTAGCTAATGGACCATGAACTCTTCTCTTTGTGATGCCAGATTTTTTTTTGCAAGGGTTGATTATATGAGCACTCACGCGAACGAGGAAAGACCCATTTATTTCCGATCACTCTCCCCATCCCCGTTTCCGGGAGGGGTGTGGGGACTCTAGACCACAATCTTCAATCACTACAAAGCCTCCCTCATTTGCCGGTGAAAGTTCAGAGGTGAGGGCAAGCTATTTCAGGTAAAAATAAGGGAGGGGTTTGCAGCGCGCTTGTAGATAATGTTATACGTATCCCTTCAGTAAAATAGGTGCTCCAAATAAAATAGGGTCGCAGAACAACACGTTCACGCGTGTGTTGCGTGGAGTAATGAGTATATATCAGCGTTTAAGATTGCTCCAAATTATTTGGACTATTAAATTAAGTTGGTGTGGTCGTGGAAGTGAGACGCATGAAAAGGCCAGTGTTATTGCAGTTGTTATATCAAATCTTCTTTTTTTTAACAAAATAAACAAAATATTGCTCAAAGAGAAACCTAGAGTTTAATTTTCTTCACATGGAGATATTAACAGTGTTTGTATATTTGTCATGAGCATAGCGGCATTAGATGAGATGATTTTTAAATGAAGAGATATTACGACACGCTTCGGTGGCCACGTGGTCTAACACGCTACTTTCGTGTTACACTACACTGCCAAAGATGGGGAGATCGGGGTTCGATCCCAATCGGGTGCAGTGAGGGTGTTTTCAACTAAATGGTTTCCCACTCTCCTTCAACGCAAATTCAGGTGGCTTTCCTTTCAATCAAACCTTCCTAATCCCTAAACCATTAATGTAATCGGTATATAGGTGTACAACCCGAACGGCTAGTAAGACGCGGTGCTAAAATAAAAGAAGCAATTTTTTAAGAACTGTTGATATCACAACGTGAATTTTTTTTAACTGTGTTTGTACTGGTAAAATATTTTTCTCTTGTTGCTAAAAGCAATGTTTTTCTATAAAAACTGCGAGAACACTTCCCTTTTCTCGCGTACTCAACTTCAATCTCAGCCGCACTCGATTACGAGTCTACTGTTTAAATGGCATGTGAAGTCCGTGTTCTTACTTGAAACCTCATCAGTATACATTGCTTATTTACCTAACAGTATTAAGTGTCAGTTCGGTGGTCGATTGATCTAAGGCATCCCTTTCACAAAACAATGAACTGCCAATGACAGGGAGATCAGGGTTCGAATCCTAATCGGGTATAATGTGGGTGGTTATCCCTAAATACTTTTCTAATTTCCTTTCTCGTCAATACGATTACGTTTCCTATAAAATAGTACCTTTTAAAATCCACAATTCATTAGTGTAATTGTTAGACACCTTAACTCAGTAAGTAATATGTTTGACTACTGAGCTAAGGGTCACGGTTTCTAATCCCAGCAAGGCCTAAAAATGTATCATTAGTGGAATTGGGGTATCCTCTGTCACAGTGATGAATTAACGTCTGGGAGACTGGATGTTGTGTTTGCTATATATTTAAGATAGTTTGTAAGTGGTATAATCGGCCGGATCAGAAAGTGAATTTTAAATAAATTAAATCAAATATACATAAATAAATTAACGTGAATAACGTATGCGTATAATCTGAACTGAGAACAAGACACGGCTAAAAACACAAAACATTGTGACACTATTATTAAAACTTTTCGTTTTGACATTACTATATTTTTTTATTTTAGCACCACGTCATATTACATGGTTGGGTTATACGAATATGCATTAATTACGCTAACTTTGTCATGGACGAGGCAGATAAAATTTAGTGGAAGTGTATACTCATTTGCACGGAAGAAAAGTGGAAAACCATTTAGGGAAAACTACCCTCAGTACACCCGACCGGGATTCGAATTCTGATTTCACCGTCATCGGAGACCTTAGTAAAACCCGCTTCGACGCCAGAATGAGCCAAGTATGAACGTAGCTAGTACTCTTATTTCAATACGCAACCCTTAATAACTCTGAGCGCTGCTAAGCTTGCCCGCTTCCTCTCTAAACTACGAGTCTTACTTTAGATGAGGGGGGTGGGGATCTCCGTGGCTTTAGGCGCGCCCTGACGTCATCCCAACACAGCGGTGGAGGAAGCTAACGTGAAAAGTGGCAATTCTTAGGGAGAATACTGATGTGGAAGAGGAATTTCGAAATACCGCGACTCCTGACAAAGTTATTTTACTATTATTTTCTATGGCATTGTTCTCGTTGTTTAGAGTGTCTACCAAATTATGTAAACAATATTCCATGACTTTTTCATGACCTATAAGTAAATATTCATGACTATAATATACCAAAAATATTTTACTAGTTATTCCCTTAAACTGAGATTTTCGTTGAAAATTTCATAAATCCTGATGCAAGTATAGAAATATGGACCTGAAAGAGATAGGGATAAGGTCTAATGAGGTGGACTGGATAGAACTAGCTCAATATAGGGATAGGGTGTAATGAGTTGGACTGGATAGAACTAGCTAAAGATAAGGATAGGGTGTAAGGAGTTGAACTGGATAGAACTAGCTCAAGATAAGGATAGGGTGTAAGGAGTTGGACTGGATAGAACTAGTTCAAGATAAGGATAGGGTGTAATGAGGTGGACTGGATAGGACCAACTCAAGATAAGGATAAGGTCTAATGAGGTGGACTGGATAGAACTAGCTCAATATAAGGTTAGGTGGCATACTTTTTTAAGCGTGGCAATGAACTTTCAAGTTCCTAATTCCATAGAGTAGTTGTAAATTTAAGCTAATTTTATGCAAAGTTTATAATAAGTTATTCTTTCTTACCTTAGGCTTAGCTCACAAAAATGTATGACCTGAAAGCTAATTTCACGACTTTTTATTGACTTTCATAACTGGTAGACACTCAGTTGTCATCTTCCTTACAGCATTTTTGACACAAGGACGATTGTGAAATTAAAATAATTAACAGCTCTCCTGTGAAACGTTTTAGAAAACATTCTAAAAACTCTTTTGTAAGTTTGAGACACTTTTTAAATGGTTATGGACAAAAAATTAGATTCGATTACGTTTTAAAAGGTTGAACTTGTACGAGTCAGTATGCAAACTTTATTTATTTTCTATTTTATTGGAGGTATTTAACGTGCACTTTCTGCAACGACTGATTATATCATCACACGACTTATAAATTAATTTAGATATTGAAGAGACACAACATCCAGCCCTCCATCCATTTATTGATCACTCTGAAAGGTAAGACACTTTTCAACAATTATATTTTTTCAGGTATGCCAGGAATCGAAAATAGGACCCTTAGTTCGGTAGGCAGACACGGAACAGAATGAGATAAGATATCGAACTGCGTTAAATGTATTGATGTGTGTGCATTATCATCATCATCATCATCATCATCATCATCATTATTAGCACCGCATCTTACTACCCGTTCGGGTTATACGCACTTACGCTAATGTGTAATGGTAGGGTGATTGTGGGGTGAAATGGAGGACCTACAGTTTAACGTGGAATCCGAACCACGGCGGAGGCCTGGCATTCCCCACATTCACAAGATGTCTTGTCAGAGGTGAAGGAAGGGTTTTTCAATCATACAAATCTGTGCCGGGACCGAGGATTGAACCCCGGACCCCGAGCACAGAAGTCTGACAACTCACCCCCTAGACCACCAGGTCACCTGCATCTCTATTGTGTTAAAGCATTTTACTGTTTAAAAAAAATCACAAACAAATTAATTTTTATCGGACAGTGTCCCCGTCCAGGGGCGACGTGTTGGAGCGGGGAAGAGGTGTGATCGGCGTGGAATGGTCGGTTCCTAATCATGAATTACACTGTCGGTCAGGGAAGCAGACACACGCCGTTAATTGGAACAAGGGGGCACATACGAGCAGTAATTAATCAACAAGGACTCTTCAGGAGAACGAGCGGTCTAGCTCCCGGAACCACCCTACAGCCCTAAAATGATGTCATTGAAGAAAAGACAGAAAAATATAACCATTTTATATCACTTAGTTAGGGAACATTTCAGAGACAGAAATTAAGTATAGAAAGATTTATGTGGAAAGAAAGGCTGTTTTTTGTCTGCCACCGATTATAGAAATTTAAATTATGAGTAGATTGTGTAATATATTTTTTTTATAAAATTACCAACCAAATAAAATGCAGAGTTTGTAATTTTAGACAATAAATGTCTTAATTCAAATCGCAAAAAAGTTGTATTTTTGAGCCAAAGATTGTCCAAATTTTTATCGCAAATATAGTTTGTATATTTAACCAATGAATGTCCAAATTTCAATCGCAGACAAAGTTTTGTTTTTTTAACAAACGTATCTGTTTGTCCAAATTTAAAGTGCAATAATAAAGTTTTTTTATCAACTGATCACCAAAGTTGAAATTGAAAACAAAGTTCCAAGTTTAAATTGCAAACAAAGTTGTTGGCTTTTAGCCACTGTCTGCTCAAGTTTAAATTACAATAAACTATTTTTTAAGCCAGTGACTGTTAAAATATAAATTGGAAACAAAGTTTTTTTTTCAGTAACTGGCTGTCCATATTTAAATTTGCAAACAAAGTTATTTTTATAGAAATTATAGGCCATTTATAAAATAAGTTACATTGTGAACGATAACAGGAAATTAAATTTGATTCAAAACTTTCGGTAGTATTTTTATTATAATTTTGTTGTAGTTGTTATAAGTTTAGATATTAATAAATAAAGCTATAATTTGAGTTGACAATTAATAAATAAAAAAGATACATTTAAAAAAAGTTAATCTTTCTGTTGACAAATTTTAATAATTCTTTTCAAACTCTTCTGACAGTCTGACGGTGGACGTGAAAAACGACAGGATTCCAAGTACATATTCATATTTATTAACGTTTTTGACTGATTATAATATATTATTTATTTTCTGTGCATGTTATAAGGTTATGAAAATTCAAACAAATCATTCATGAGTAAGCAAGGAAGTTAAATGGGGAATAAAGACAACATAATTTATATGGTTCAATCAACAAAAGTGTCAAGTATACTGATCACGAAAACTTTTAATACGATCAACGTTAGTTAAAGATTATTTCTAACTTGAACTAATATTTTTATTTCGGGGATTTTTTTTATGGTAGCCAAAATTTAAAATCTAATAAGCTTGTTTTATATCTAGACCAATTAAAAATAATTATTTTCAATTAAATTAAATTAAATATGGCACCTGAACACAGAAATTGAACCCAGTGTCATTGTTCAACAATATTTGAATTATTATTACTATTATTATTATTAGCACCGCGTCTTACTACCCTTTCGGGTTATACGCACTTACGCTAATGTGTAATGGTAGGGTGATTGTGAGATGAAATGGAGGACCTAAAGTTTAACGTGGGATCCGAACCACGGTGGAGACCTGGCATTACTCACATTCACAAGATGTCTTGTCAGAGGTGAAGGAAGGGTTTGTCAATCAGATAAATCTGTGCCGGAACCGAGGATTGAACCCCGGACCCCCAACACAGAAGTCTGACACCTTACCCCTAAACCACCAGGTCACCGATTGATTTAATTAAAAGATTTATATAGTGAAGACTGTATCAACGGCTAAAGTTAGTTTCCATTTTTGTAAAAGTTTAATAACCAGGCACTTCGCTAGATTGCCTACATACGTTTATAAACTACTTGCAATGGTAGCTTTGTCGTTTTACCTTACATTTAGCGCCTAACAAAACGCTTAGATTCGTTGCACATGTCCTGAAATATCGCAATATATAAGAAGTTTTATGTTATTTCAAAATTTGGCCAGTGCCAAAATGAAGGTAAAAGGTATTAACATATTCTTAAAGGGTTTTAAACCTTAAATTTTCTAGGTTCTATCATGAAAATATTAAATTAGGTCATATTTAACGACGCTACGGGAAAATGTCGTAGTTCTGAGATCAAATTAGATGGTTAGAAAAATGTATCCAACCTTACCTCAAATAAATTGAGTAATTTTTCAATCGGGTCACAAAAGGAAATTCTAAAATAAATTAGAATTGTTTAAATGGTTTTGATGTAAAAATCAAAAAAATTATAGCGATAGAAAAAAAATATTCAAATGTTAACTTTTTGTTTTATTATTATTTTTTTATTATTATTAGCACCGCGTCTTACTACCCGTTCGGGTTATACGCACTTACGCTAATGTGTAAATTGTAGGGTGATTGTGAGAAATGAAGGACCTACAGTTTAACGTGGAATCCGAACCACGGCGGAGGTCTGGCATTCCCCACATTCACAAGATGTCTTGTCAAAGGTGAAGGAAGGGTTTGGTAATCAGATAAATCTGCGCCATTACTGAGGATTGAACCCCGGCCACCAGCACAGAAGTCTGACACCTTACCCCTAGACCACCAGGTCACCCAATTACAAAAAGATCAAGAAGCTATTTGAAGTGGGGTTTTTTTTCATGGCAACATAACACCATAACTGCCGAAGGCTAGTAAAAATTCTAAATACTAAACACTTATATAAGACCCGCCTCGCTGACGTAGTTGGCTAACGCGCTAGTCGTGTTGATCTCGAACGCTGAGGACGGGGAGATTGAGGTTCGAATCTCGGTCAGGTGAAAGTTTTTTCCTAAATGGTTTCCCACTCTCCCTCTACGCAAATGCGGGTTCACTTCCTCTAATTCACCCTTCCCAATTCCTAATCTATTAGCGTAATTAGAACTTAAAGCGTATAAACCGAACGGGTAGTAAGACGCGGTACCAAATAATAATAATAAACTTATATAAGCTATCTGAAGTGCTTTATACGGTATCACAGCCTCCTAATTTGTACTTTTATCTTAATTTTGATATTGTTTTAACCATAAATAAAGCCATATATAGTTTGTTCATGCAACTTCGGAGAGGGGGGGGGGTTTAACCCCCCCAAAAAAACCTTGACTGCGGTCTTGAAGACGGTTACGAGTGCATAACCATAACTAACGAATGGAAACAGAGTTTATTTGTTTTAAAACGACTAGGACAATTTTTAATTACATTTCACTTATTTATAAAGGGTATGGTAGAGTGTGCAGTGAGAGATTTGGTTCTTACTCTCTCATATCAGGATAAAGTATTATAGTAGGCCTAACTTAATGAAAATTTTCGACTTCGAGATTTTGACGAGCCTTTACCTTTTATGTGGACACGAACTCAAAAGAGTGTATTTTATAATTATGTCTGTCCCCCCGTTTGTGGCCAAAGATGTGAAACGATTATATATATTCAAATTTAATATTTACACGTTCTAGGGTAACACCTCAGAACGTTTTTTTAAAATTTTGAACGTAGCCTTAAAATTAAGCGTAGTGTACTGTTGAGCTTTTTGTTTATTTCAAATTTTTCGGAAATGATTCAAACGATTTTGTCTAAAATGTATATCTGTGAAATGTTTTAACATGGACATCTAAGTTGTATGATTATTTTAGGGGGTAAAATTCTTTTAAGCGTAGTTTATTAACAACTATTTTTTATTTGAGTATTTTTATAAAAGGCTCGAGCGATTTGGTTCAAAATACACGTGTATCTGTCAAGTTTTCTTTACATCATAGGTGACTGTCACACCCACCTCATTGGTGTTCCAGCGGTGCCTTTGCGTCGGGAAATGGTCAGCTCTGGGCAGGGACTCTAGGTTCTCTGGCAGCTTGATGGGCTCCCCGTCTGAAACAAACACTGACTTTCAGAACACGATTCACGAGCTAGCTGAAACTTGAACGTACATAATATGCTAGAACAACATTAGATCAAACTTGAACATGGCATGTTTAGAAAGTGTACGTAGATTTATCTCCCAACCGCTATGACTACGAGACAAATACATTTTTGAGCATCAGACAATGTTCATACAAAGTTTTTATTTAGCACCGCGTCTTACTACCCGCTCGGGTTATACGCGTTTACGCTAATGTGTAATGGTAGGGTGATTGTGAGATGAAATGGAGGACCTACAGTTTAACGTGGAATCCGAAGTCTTGTCAGAGGTGAAGGAAGGGTTTGGTAATCAGATAAATCTTTGCCGGGACCGAGGATTGAACCCCGGACGCCAGCATAGAAGGCCGACACCTTACCCCTAAACCGCCAGGTCACCTGATTAAGTACTAATTACGCTAATGGGTTAAGAATTGAATGTAGAAGAAGTGAACCCACATTTGCGTGGAGGGAGAGTAGAAAATCGTGTAGGACTCCCCTCGTCCCAGCGGACCTATCCCCGATATGTTTCGAGTTTATTCCATTGACAGATCAGGCGTTCACGTGACACAATCTCGAAACTTTTTCTATTTAGCTATTCTTGAAAAAAAAAAAGTTGTTACTGATTGAGATTTTTTCATTCAGATAGATCTCACTGCGGTTCCATCTCTCAAAATCGTCCATCTCGCAACAAATAGTTCGAAATTATTTTGTTGTTGGGCAAAGTTTAAAATGGCGGAAGCATGGATGGACTATTTGATAATAAGAGAACTTGAAGAATTCGAAAATGAATTTAATAGAATGCCACATATTATATTTCGTGAACGCGAAGATTTTTTTTAAAGCACCGCGTCTTACTACCCGTTCGGGTTATACGCTAAGATCATATTACATGATCTGGTAATTTATACAAATAATAGCTTTTTATTTAATCATTTAGCGAATAAAAAAACTATGGTACATACATCAAGTATAATCTGCTTTTTGCTCTTAGCTTTTTTTATCCATCTTTATTTAGACTTTATCGAGCTAAACTTAACCAACAAAAGATAACTGAGATAAAACGAAGATGGCGAAGACAAAAATTTTGTTATTCAATTGTTTAAATGGCTGAAGGGTGCGTTCACACAGCTACAAAGTAAATCTCAAATCACAATTTTCGATACCGGAAGTTCGGAATTTTTCGCTTAATAGGAAATTAGAAGACACAACACGAATTGCGAGTTTTTAAACTCAAGAATAGTTACTTTACGGATATGAAACTACGAGTTCGAGTTGAGCGTTGCGAGGTTCGTCGTAGTGAGATAAACTCGCAACATCTCCGGGATAGCCTCGCAGTTCACCCGTGAGAAATTAGAACCTCGGTCTCCCCGTCCTCGGCAGTCTATCTCAACACGAAACTAGCGCGTTAGCTAACTATGCCACCGAGGTGAGTTCCATACAAAGTTGATACGTGATTTAATATAGTGACTGGCAGCGTTGGGCGCACGATTGGCACGATCGGCTATAGTTAGGGAGGCCGGTGTTCGATAATCACTCGGATGTAATAAAAGAGTTAAGATGGATTTGTCTAAGGTGGGAGTGTAGGTAACGCGAGTTAAGGCCAGTGTTCTCGCAGTTTTTATATCAACACTTGTTTTTCCAAAATAGATCAAATATTGTTCTAGTACAAACATAGAGTTTAATTTTCTTCACATGTTGATATCAACAGTTATAGAATATTTATCATGAGAATAGCGGCATTAGATGAGAAACGTTTGAAATGAAGAGAAACAGTTGTCATTAAATTCCAGGATAACCTTGAGAGATATCCAAGAACTGTTGATATAACTCTATGTTTCTACTGAAGAAATATGTTGTTTGTTTTGGTTAAAACAAATGTTTTTCTATAAAAACTGAGAAAAAAACCTGCCGTTAAATCATGTTCCCTACACTCACGCCTTAAGAGTGTTCATAATTATATTTTCTCCAAAGATTATATGTTTGCGTAATTCACTTCTTGGCACTACGGCATAGTCTGTGCAAGTGTATGTGTGAATAATCTTGTGTTAAAATCAAGAGGACATAACTTATTTTACTATTTCCACTCCTAATTCAATCCCAAGCTAAGTTATTACTGTAATGCAAGGGGGGGNGGGGGGGGGGGGGGGGGGTAACAATACAACATTTCAAATGAACTCTATCACGCACGCAGCATAAACTGCATACGAGCTAAGATGAGAGTGAACGCCAGTGTGGATGACTGATGTATACACCACCTGGCTGGTCTCGGGTATTTTTTTGTGTGGATTCTACACGTTCACAGAAAAAAAACAAGAGCAGGACAGTCACGTAATCACGTGACAAGCTATAAGCCAATCACAAAATATCAGCCTCGTCGGCGTGCGTCCACTCGGTGACCCTTGAAATAGCTTTAACTTTCCTTTTTTTCAGCGTGACATCAGTTTGGGGGACCCAATAACCTTTTAAAACCTACGATTCAATCAGTCCGCATGCGCCTTCAAAGCGTGATACAAGAAGACAGCTGCATCTACTGTTGTGAAATTATTTGAACTAGCTCGTTAAATAATAAGCGCGTGTGTGATTCTGTTTAGATTTGTTTCACCACACAATAAAATAATTTGAAAACATCCGTCGTTACAGTAATCTTAAATAAGTGTGTATCCACTAGAAAATAAGATATTATTATAATCAGCTATTGTTTGTGTTGCTAACAGGGTTGCCATTATTTTCCTAATAAAAATCCCCGTGTTTTACAGAAAAAACCATTACATTTTTCAAGACATTTTAGATGTAAATTCATTAGATTGACTAGTGTGAGGTAATATGAGGAAATGTATGCAGTTGTTACAAAGCCCAATATTTCGGCAGGGCGGTAGGTATAACACATGCATTCGAATAAACATGCTTATTTCTTGAGTTCGAGTCTTTCCCATGCAAGACTGTGTGCTATTAAAATATTGCAGCTTAATGTCCCGGATTCACCAATATTTCAGTATTTATAGTGGTCTTGATGACCTGGCGGTCAAAGGGTAAGGTGTCGGACTTCTGTGTTGGGGGTCCGGGGTTCAATCCTCGGTCCCGGCACAGATTTATCTGATCACCAAACCCTTCCTTCATCTCTGACAAGACATGTATTAATCACAACTTGTGAATGTGTGGAGTGCCAGACCTCCACCGTGGTTCGGATCCCACGTTAAGCTGTAGGTCCTCCATTTCATCTCACATTCATCCTACCATTACACATGAGCGTAAGTGCGTATAAACCGAACGGGTAGTAAGACATGGTGCTAAAAATAATATAGTGTTCTTTTCGGTGAAATTTTATTCTAATTTATCGCTTTTTTTATACACAAAAAATTCGTCGTGTTTTACCGACTCTCGTGGTTTTCAACTCCGAGAAAAGCATCATGGGCCAAAGTAAATTTCTGTTAGCGAGTAAATTGATTTTTTTTAGCACCAAGTCTTACTACCCGATCGGGTTATACACACATATACTAATTACTCTAATGTGTTTGGGATGAGGAAGTTTAAATTTAAATTAAGTGTACCCGCATTTACGTGGAAAGAGAGTACAACCGACTGAGATTCAAACCCTCATCTCCCCGTTGTCGGCAGTTCGGTCTAACACGAGAGTACCGCCTTAGACCAGTTGGTTCCCAACCTTTTCTATACCGTGGCTCTCTTGAAGCCAATGATGATTCACCACGCCTCCTCTAATCTTCCCCACCATACGAGATGAAATTAAAAACCTACGCACATATTGCTAGTACCTTACGTGGCCCATTACATATTAGTGAAATAAACAAGATGTTAGGTCGGACAGTAATGGAAAAAAAACAGGACCTGGTTTCACTAACGGGAGCAAATAGTTGCGTCGGCGCAAGTTTGAAAGACGCACTCAAATCCGTATTCATTAAACAGATGAGGCGCAGGTTGAGAGAAAATCTGCACCCACTCAATAGTAGGCGCAACTCGAAACTTGCCGAGTTTAAGAAGTTAAAATGGCGGTCTATTAGCCCAGATGTTTTAGCAAATTAAGATTCTTTTTTACATGATGTGAATATAGAAATAAAAATAACTTAAAGAGCTAGACTTGTTTCGTGGAGGTTTGGGAACCTCTGTCTTAGAGCATTCGAGAACCAACTCGTGTTGTAAATTACTGTGCCCTATTCTCTATTTTCAGCCGCACGTGTGAATCAAGTTCTAATCTCTCTTCACTCAGTGCGGGTGCGGCATGTTCACAGACTCGACCAGAGCCCAACCTAGGGTTCTCAGGAGTAGAGTCAAGTGGGTCACGCGACGACGTCCTCAACAGATTAAGATTGATAGTATACCACTCCGAGATTACCAGGGCGTCGGGGTTGCGAGATTAGGGGGAGTGGAGAGGGGCTGAGGTTACCGCGAACAATAATAATTATAACCCAATCGTTTGCACCGTAAGTAAAAAAAATTCATCTCTAATCAGATATACTCCACTATTACACTAGCTTAATTTGTGTAAGCGTACAACCCGAACAAATAAAGTTAGGACGACGCATAGCACTTCATGGCTCTTGGTTCAGAAGATAGGAACACATCAATGTCAGTATTCCAATAATAGCGTTTATTAAATACTTTAATTTTAACCATCGTTGTTTGACATTAAACCCACTGGGGGGGGGGGG
>CABFVX010000775.1:109562-153990 GCA_902151425.1 Timema shepardi
GGGGGGGGGGGGTGTTTGAGAACACCACACCCTACACCCCCTCCTCCCAGATTAACTCGAGCCACGCGGAGGGGAGCGGAGTGAGACAAAGCGGTACCGAATTCATTCCGAAGAGCGACCCCTCCCTACCTATATTCGGTCACCGCCAAAGGTTTCGTCCAGCGGAACAAGCTGACGAACAGGTATGAGAGTCATTTGTGGCAGTAAAAGACGTTTTATTACCAGGCAGTAAAAAAGTTTATCCATCCAAATACTTTTTAATCAATATTACTAACAACATTTGTTTATTTGTAAACATAGTGCTCCCATTGATATTCAGACGTGGCACGAGCGTTAAGATCCCCTCCAGTATGTGTTTGTATTGATGATATGCCCGCGAGGTGAGAAGACAACCAAAAGAAAGGGTGGAGCTGTCCGGCAGTAGGAGAACAAACAGGCTAAGATGCAAATACAAATGCCAATACAAAGTGTGTTACTACCCCCTACTAGATTACATCATTAGATTCACAAATATCCATTCTACGCTCTTTTCCCAGGGAATTTGGCTTTTAATGATCAATACATAAGTATACAATGACATAAGTATATATAAGTATATATAAGTATATATATTACTCATACATACTTTTATGTACTTGTAAATATGGTTTTAATGTTGATATTTTCACTTTACTAAGTCCAAAAATCCACATATTATTTCAGTTGATCATTAAAAGCCAAATTCCCGGGAAAAGAGCGTAGAATGGATATTTGTGAATCTAATGATGTAATCTAGTAGGGGGTAGTAACACACTTTGTATTGGCATTTGTATGCTCGTCTATATATAATATATATATAGCCTATATAAACACCACATCCTACTATCCATTCAGGTAAGTACTAACTACTAAGTACTAACCACGCTAATGGGCTATAGATGAGTAAGGTTGAATTTAGAAGAAGTGTACCCACATTTGCGTGGAGAGTAGAAACCCATCTAGGAAAAAACAGCCGATCGGGATTCTGACTCCAAGCTCCTCGGCATCAGCTGTCCAATCGATTGCGAGAGTGACGCCTTAGACCATTCGACCATCGAAACGGGTTATGTCGATGTACCAAAAAATGTGAGGTTTTTAAAAAATAAAGTAATTCGCTAACGCCGGGATTTGGCTTGAAGTGGTAGTAAAGTGTATCGGGGAGCCCATGGCTGCTGCGCCAAGGCAAGGGAAACGTGTAACAAGTGAAGTGAAGTGGCCCGGTGGATCAATGAGAGGGTAATTCTCCCTCCCTCCCTCCCTCGAACCCTCCTGCGCCTATGAATAATTCTCAACTGTTTACCTGACGACCCTCCAAGTACCGACTGCGCCAGGCACACTCAGCTGTACTTAAAAAATACTCCACAAATAGAACAGTAGCAACTAATCAAAGTGCGACGTCGCTGCGTTTTCGATGTGATTGAATAAAGGCGAGGAGGAGGAGGAAGGAAGTATGAACGAGGAGAAATGAGAACCCAGAGAGAGAAAGAGAGAAAGATTTAGCAACATCCAACAATTTCCTCCCGGAGCACAATCTGTTTCGACTCAATCGAAGCTCCACTCGGAATCACTTATCAATATGAAAACCGTATATATCCTAAGAACATTCTAAATTTCGACATGACAAAGTAAGAGTTTAAAATGTTTATATCTAGAGCCGCGTCTCACAACCCGTTTGGGTTAGATGCATGTGAACTAGCAGGCGTCACTCACGTGGTAGACGGGACTGCCGAGGATTTGGAGATCGGGGTTCAAATCTCGGTCGAGTGTAATGAAGGTGGTTTTTCAATTCACCTCCACGCAAATACAGGTACACCTCCTCTATACCCTGGTTTTGGTTGGAAGAACAGAGAAAATTCAAACATATTTCTTCGCGGCCAGCCCTGCCAACATTTTTATATATTATTTGTGTTATTTTATCAAAAGTTATAGCTGCAGATAGCCTGACTTGATGTATTAATATATTAAAACTGTTTTAGTAACTTTAGTAACTAATTTCTACTGTTCTTCCTACCAAAATAATACTATAGCTGTAAGTACCAAACGTTGCACTGGTGAAGTAAGTCTTGTGGAATGTATTTGTAATACATTTTGAAATTTTTCCTAATGATACATTTAGAAAGAAAACAAATTATTACTATACGCAACAGCATAATAATGATAGATGGAAACATTGAATCTCTTTTTGATAAATCACGTGTCGTCGTTAGGCTCATATTATGTGTAAAATTATATATATATATATATATATATATATATATTCATCCACAATTTTTCCTTAGTACGTATATGAAGTTCCAGCTCTTTAGATTTTTACTTTTTCTCGACCCCTTGAAGAAAGAAATATTGTAATCGTCAAAAAGAATCTAACTCGATATCTTGATAAATGTGGACGTTTCATGACCCTTGAGACCGATAAATTGGTTTCCGCTAAGCCATTTGTCTGTACTGGAGCAGACGAAACCATTTCACTGATCAGGATAAAACTCGGTATCTGGGAAGATTACATGCATTTGCATGGAAGAAGAATGGAAAACCATTTAGTAAAAAAAAAAAACACTCGGTACACCCAAACGAGATTCGGACTTCAATATTCCCACCATCGGCGGTCTAATTTATCTATTTCTATAGTGAAAACTAATATATTTTGTCCTTTGTTTGAAATAAGTTTGGTTCGAATCGATATCGGTCTGAATACAGGAAATGTTTCAGTTATTTTGTAAATATACTCAGCTATAGTGAATAACGCAACCCATTCGAATCGGCCAGTGTTTGACAACCCAACTAGAATATTTTTTTTTAAAAAAAAGGATGAAGGTAGAGGACCATGGATGACTAAATGCTGCGATCATAAGAAGACAGCCAGAGCGCTTTGCCCTCAGCCCTTCATATCGGATCCTCCCCCTCACACCCTAGACCTCAACGAGCCCAGTGGACCGCGACGGACTGGGCGGCGTCAGCTGCTGTAACCAAACAAACTTTCCGAGTCAAGGGACAGGCCCGAATAATTGACTTTCTCTCCGCAACGCCCGGGCAGACACGAAAATAATATGGGCGAACTCACCAGACCAGCTCTTGCGGCCGAAAGGCGAAAATACACGAGAGTGCCAAACAGCTTACATTGACAAAATTGGGAGGCGGTGGTACGGGAGGAGGGGAGTCATGAAAATAAATGGGTTGGATGGAAACAAAACACGCAATTTATTATTTCCTGTCATAATGGAAGCTGGAATCCAGGTCTTTTGTTTTTTATCAAACACGATCCTCTTTTAATACAGGCTTTCCTAAAACAGAACTCCGCTTCAGAATCAAACGTCACAGTTTTATGACGTCACAGTGATATGACAAAGTACTAAACAATGATGTCATTAATAAACATAACAACCAGAGTATTGGTGGATATGGTGTTTTGTGCGTGGTTTAGGATGAATATAATAATATTCATTCAAATCTTATTTATTCACGTCATGCTCTATAACGTCACAGATTTATGACAAACAAAATAATAAAAATATTTTAGTCGAAAGGTACCGACATCAGTCTAAGACGAATATAATAATTCATTCAAACATGATTATATTAATATTAATAAACGTCATTCTCTTTGACGTCACTGTCATACGTCACACACTCCACGTAATATATTATTAAAATACCTGTAAATTAGTTAACCCCTATCATGTTCGCACTTCCGGTCGAGTGAACAAACCCTGTCCCTTACTACTCAACTTCTTGGGGTCAAGGATAGTCGCTCCTATTCGAGTATGTCCCATTGGTTGAAATTTAGTGGTTGTTATCTCCGAGAAACGCATTTAGATGTTAGTAGCGATAACATGTTTTGCGGTCCGCCATTTCGTTGATTTGGACGCCACGTACTGTTGGAACGTAATTCTCGCTAATACAACACACATGACGCACACGTGAACCGAGCATTAAGGGATGGGCTTGGCCCAAATAAAATTAGCGCTACTAAAAGAGATTGGGGTGCACTTGCACTAATTGAGGGAAAGGGTGGGTTCGTAGAGGTGAGGGGTTGGGGGGAGGCATGTAAGTGGGCTATGTCATGAATAACTTAGCGCCTCATTTGAGTCCCTGGAAAGAGGGGGGACGGCGAGGGGGGGGGGGCTAGGGTGAGAATTAGTGCTCGAAAACAACTCATCCTCTCCAGCACGTCATTCCAGAGTGCTAGAAGAGACTATATAATGATAAGTTAACAAACTGTCCACCCACTTCAGTGGCCGAATGGTTTAGGGCGACATTCTCGTATTAGACTGGCCTAATGAAGACTGGGAGATGGGGGTTCTAACCCCAGTCAGGTCTGCTGAGGGTAATTTCCCCTAAATGGTTTCCCGCTCTATTTCCACACCAATTAATGTGGGAAGGTTACCTCTAAAATTCTTTCCTCATTAGAGTAATTATCATATATGCGTATAAGCCGAGCAGGTAGTAAGAAACTTCGATAAAAACACAACTGTCAACTATGGGCTGTAAAGGGGAAGAGGGAACCTCAGTTTCCAAATTTTCTCACGCCTGTTGGTGATGTAGTAAGGTTATCGCTACTACCTATTGGCAGAGATAAGCCAGAGGTCAACGAACCAGCCTTCTATACCTGAAGGATTTCTTTCCAAAACGTTGTTTTACTTACTCTTCCCAGACTTAATGCTGGGACGGTTCCTTCATATATGTCGTACTAAGAGGGCCCCCCCTGAGGATTCGGGGAGCCTGGGGGCGGGGGGAGGGGTTAAAAGAAGTGTAATGTAGGCCTGACGCCTCGGAACACGCCCCCTCCAGTGCGGGGTAGGTAAATACAATGCATATTGTGTCCGTGTGACTGATACCATCTTCCCAGGGCTGTCTCCTGTTTGCAGTTGACTGTGCTTGTATGAGCTCGTCTAGACTTGCTCGTTGCTCCATTGTAATTACCGAGTGCGGCGAGTTATTAGCACGGTATGTCGACCCCTCATCACGCGTATAAGCCGCAGTAACCAATCAGCGGAGAGCGGGCGCAAGCTAGGAAATGACGTAGGTCTATGTAAATAGAAATCTGACTGCAACGATGACATATATCACTGAGAATATGATCCAAAAGAGTTGAAAAAGAGAGAATATTCCCACAAACATTACATTTGGGATACTGTTATAAACATTTAAGTCCACACAATGTATTATAAACATGCATTTTCTAAACGCGGTCATGACTTACAAACTTAGTTGACCAAGAGTTGACACTATTTACAATAAATTGTGCCAAACTAATAATAATAATTATTATTATTATTTTAATTGGTATTGCGTAGAGCAACAAAAATCTCGTGTCGAAAGAAAAAAATCATAGTTATCCCCTATCATGCGTGTGGTTCCTTTTAGAGTGTGTTTAGAAACACTTTTTGTACCGAGAGTTGAAAGCTATATCTCGTAAATACCACACAATACCTAATAACTATCACGCAATCTCTCCTAACTGCCACGCAATATCTCGTAACTACCTTACATCTCGTAGCTAAAACGCAGAATCTCGTAACTATCACGTGATAGCTCGAAATTACCTTACATCTCGTTGCTAAAACGCAGAATCTCGTAACTATCACGTGATAGCTCGAAATTACCTTACATCTCGTTGCTAAAACGCAGAATCTCGTAACTATCACGTGATAGCTCGAAATTACCTTACGTCTCGTAGCTGAAACGCAGAATCTCGTAACTATCACGTGATAGCTCGAAATTATTACGTTTTAAATATCATGATATAACAGGTTGCAAGGCGTCTAAACATATTTTCCTCCGAGTCTATATTTTGGTATAAGAAATTTGGAGGGGTTGTTAAGAAATTCTGAACTTCTCTACAGTACGAGTGGATGCTTTTAATATCGACTTAACGTGCGAAACCCAACAACGAGAAGGTTATCACGTTACTTAACACAGGGCAGTAGGAATGAATGGCGGATAAAGGAGACGAGGCATTATTCAAAGGGCAGCCGCCGTCAATTGACCGGAGCGAGAACGAGGAGTAGATGTCCAGGAACGGTTACAAGGCCCTAAGAGGACCGTCATACTGAGGAGACACAGTGGAGTCATACGTTCGCCGAAAAACGTAATCACGTGACGAGCTGTGAATCAATCACAAGATGTTAGCCTCATCGGCGTTGTCCACTCGGCACGACAGGAAATAACTTCCTGTTTCTGTGTGACATCAGGTCTACCCACTTCGGTGATCAAATGGTCTAAGGCGTCACCCACACAAGAGACTAGACTGTTAAAAGCAGGGAGATTGGGGTTCGTACTGAGGGTGTTTTACCTCAATTGTTTTCCACTCACCCTCCACCCAAATGTAGGAACACTTCCACTAATTCCAACCTTCCTAATCAATACCACAGTGGGGTAATTACTATGAATGCGTAGTAAGACGCAGTGCGCACAGATAGATGGTAGCGAGGAGTGTTTTCTCAGCGGACAGGGGGAGCATCGCGCTGGGAGCGTGAAATTAACGGAGCGCTGAAGCGGACCCGTTTCTCCTGACTTTCACCAACACTGGCGCCTTGTTCACATTATACACGTCCGTCTTCATTTGGATTCACACGTTCGCCGTGAAAAAAACCCCAACCAAGAACAGAAAAATAACGTGGTCTCGCGATGAGCCCTGAACCAATCACAGGATATCAGCGCAATATACGCTGCCTATAAAGGTGCGACGTTATTTCAACTTTCCGGCTTCTGCAGGATGCAATCTGCTTGGGAGGCTCAATAAAATATTCAAACCAGTCTCATTAAGTGCGCACTCACCCACATAGATACAAGCATACAGCTGCACCTACTGTTGTGATAAGGGATAGCAACAATATCTTGATATAAAGAATATATAGATGTATTTATAAAAACATCGGTATATTAGGCCTATGGTATACAAAAATTCATCCAAAGGAACGGGCGAATGAATCAACGCCGTGAGGTAGCAGCCAGTCAGTTACACACAACTTTCTTTTCATCGCGTCTTACTAACCGTTCGGGTTGTTCGCATATGTCCTCACTAAGATGATTGGTTAAGGATGAGCAAGATTGAATTTAGATTAAGTGTACCCACATTTATTTAGCGAGAGAGTAAAACCACCCTCAGTACATCCAACCGGGATTCGAACCCCATTCGTCCTGCCATCGGCAGTCAAGTCTATTGTGAGAGTGACACCCAAGACCAAGCGTGTCAAACTCGTATGAACTTAAGGGCCACATTGAAAATTTTAAATAATTAGGTGGCCGAATAAAAAAAAAATCTTAACTAACTTAATTAAAAAGAATTCCGTTTTAGTACCTTGATATTACATAAATAAAATAATAAATTCCTTTATAAAACAATAGCACTGTTCCTATTTTGAAAGTAATTCACCACTGGCTTGCTAGGCCTATCGTAGTTTCCCAAGAGCCCCATCAGCCGTCACTTTTATAGGTTCCTGCAGGGCCTTCACAGCTACCGAGGAGGTCAAGAGGCACACATGGTCGCCAATGTACTCCACCCCCACAGGCACTCCCCTCAACGTGGACAAAGGGTCGGAATTTTGGGCGAGAAAGAGGTGAAGACTGGGCCAAGGTGGAGGGGGAGAGGTAGGGGGAGGAAAGGAGGTGGTGGAGAGGTTTATGTTCCAAATAGACCCGGCCAGTGGCCGGAAGCTGTAGATGATGATGATGATAATAATAAAACAATAAGACTAACCCCATATTTTATCACCAAAATTTTGAAGCCAGAAATGGTGTGATGGTCATGTTATAAATCTAGCGCTAAAATAACTTGCGTCCGTAAGTCGAGATCTCGTGTGATTGATCCCATTTCATGTGAGAAAACACTGTTAGGGGGCCGTCTTGATATGCCACGCAGACGTTAAGCTATAATGCAATATTTTAATCTACGCTGTGTTATTTCAAAATATGGTTCACACCAAAATAAAGTCGAAAATTTCAAACAGGACTCTTGTTTTCTTAACAACCCTATCGGTTGAATTTCATTCACGAAAAAAAAGTGACTTAACTCATTTTCAGTGACTTTTTAAGAATAATATTTGCGGAGCTATGAGACTAGACTTGATGATTAAAGGTCTTTATATTTAGCCTCCCTCTAACAACTAGAGTAATTTTTTTGACAGGGTCATCATAGAAAATTTTAAAATAACTTATTTGATAACTAGCAGTGATATTTCCTCCTTCCTAGAGATAAGAAGTTTCGTAGTTTTATTTCACCTCTTTCTTATTAACATGACAAAGGGTGCTTGTAGGTGAAAGGTGAAAGAGTATAAGCTTAGACAAACTAAAGTAGTTACAGAGATCTTAGGAGGTGTGGCCTGACAGCGATTTATACTTTCTCTCTAATGGGGGCAGCCACCTTGACACACTAATACCAAATGCCCATATTGGGCACGCAAATTCAGAGAATTTTGGGAATTGATCCAGGTCGAAGAAAGAGTACAAATTGGATAAGTTACACCGATTTCAGTTTTCTCCAAATTATACAAAATTAACAAGTATCCCAATCTCCAATGTTGTATTGCTACGGAGTTTATAAAAATAATTATATTGTCTCATTGTTTAACGGTTCATCATAAGGTCCGTGGGTTGCACAAAGTCATGGATAGTGTTCGCAAGTTTGGCATGCCTGCAAGACCATGCGGGTCTTTATAGCTATTATGACAAGACATCTTGTGAATGTGAGGAATGCCAGGTCTCCACCGTGGTTCGGATTCCACGTTAAACTGTAGGTCCTTCATTTCATCTCACATCACCCTACCATTGCACATTAGTGTAAGTGCGTATAACCCGAACGGGTAGTAAGACGCGGTGCTAATAATAATAATATAGCTATTAGGATAAATATATTATGCACCCTGCCTTACAAGTGTGTATGAAGGGTAGCCTTACAAACTATCTCACGGCGTTTTCTCATCAGTTTAAACGTTGCTTCACAGTTCAAGTGGCAACCGACAAATACCAGAAATGTTCTCGGGATGGGGACTACTTCCATTATGACCCACTTCGGTTGCCGCATGGTCTAAGACACTACTCTCACAGTAGACTAGACTACTGATGACTGGGAGATCGAGGTTTGAATCTCGGTTGGGTGTACTGAAAGCGTATTGATTTGATTTGATTAATTTTTTTAATAATTTGTAGAGATAATAAGAAACGATTTGGCGTGATGATGTTCAAAATTTAGTATTATTTAACCCTATCTTTAGCAGTGAATGCCGACGTGGTGCCGCATCCTTGGGTTTCTCTCTATCAGACACCCAGGTGAAATCTTCTCGGAAAGCAAATTAGGGAGGGGCACAGAGAAGGCTGCATCCCGTTACTCAAGGAATATTACAGAAGCTAAGAATTCATAGATATAGCTTTCGACAAGCGTAGAATTCGTCACTAGCTTGGTAGTCGCTGATCTGTCTGGGCGTTCGTCCGTCATAAGAAAAATAATACACATTTTCAACAAAATCACCGAAAGTTAATCGGGACTCCAGAAATATTGCGCCGGGCACAATCTAGGATCTGTCATCCAAACGTTTTTATTCAGCACAGCTCCCTACAAAGAGAATCAGCAGTACATGTGAAATATAACTGCGGGTACCAATTGTTCAGATTCATAAGAACGGTGAACGGCACCGACTTTCTCACTACCAAGGCCGTAGCCAGGTGAGGTTCCGCGGGTTCAACCCCCCCCCTACCCCCCCACAAATTTCATGAACAAAATATATATGGCTTTATTTACGGTTCGAACAATATCAAAATTAAGATACAAGTACAAATTAGGGGGCTTTGTTACCATAAAAAGTACTTCAAAGCACTTCTAAAGGTGTTTAATATTAATAAATTTTCCTAGCCTTTGGCAGTTAGAAGGTAATGTTGCCATAAAAAAATATTCAGATAGCTTCTAGAACTGTTAATCATTTAAATTTTTTTTCTAGCTTCCAGCATTTGGGGGATGTGCCCCCCCACCGAAATTATTGGCTGGCCACGGCCTTTCTCACTCTTCTATCTATATATATATATATATATNTGTGAAAAATAATTATGTACATTGTTATACACACACCCGCCTCGGTGGCGTAGTTGGCTAACGCGCTTGTCGTGTTGAGCTCGACTGCTGAGGACGGGGAGATCGAGGTTCGAATCTCGGTCGGGTGAACTGGGGGTGGTTTTTCCTAAATGGTTTTCCACTCTCCCTCCACGTAAATGCGGGTTCACTTCCTCTAATTCAACCTTCCCAATTCCTAATCCATTAGAGTAATTAGTACTTAAAGCGTATAACCAGAACGGGGAGTAAGACACGGTGCTAAATATTAAATGTTATACACATAAAAGGGGAAAAAATAACATCGAATTTCATCAAAAAGTTTATAATATGAAAAATATTCTCTTACAGAAACGTATTATTTGATTTGGGCATTTTAAGCTCACCATTTTCCCATTTATAATTAAAAATTATATATTTGCCTATAATTCAGAAAATATTGATTTCATTAGATTTTATCTCATATAAAAGTTGTTTATTTTTAAGATACCTACAACTATGCATTGATAAGTTATTTCATACATCAAAGAGAAAAGATCAAAATTAAAAATGTCTACATATGTTAAGTAGTCTACCCTCAAAGTAATTTTAATGGTAAGAGGCCGCAAGCTACCCATCCTTGGTCTAAGACGTCACACTCGTAATAGAATGGCCTGCCAATTACGGGGAAACCTAATCCCGGTCGGGTGTACTGAGGGTCGTTTTCTAATTTCTCTCCCTGCAAATGCGGGTACACTTTCTATAAACTCAAACTTCCTCATCACTTACACATTGACGTAGTTTAATACACATGCGAATAACCCGAATGGGTACGTATGACGCTGTGCTAAAGAAAAATCTCAGCGGTAGCTCGCGTATCACAGTTTGATTAACACTGCTACAAAAGGCCGAAACATGTTCCTCTATAACTCCGGCCCAGCCACGCCCTACATGTAATGTCTCCATACGACGGAGATCACCAAATAACCCCAAGGGGTTTTATTAATGCTCTGTATCTCGGAACCAGTCGCATAGGAGGATTCCTGTTTACCGCTCACTTTGCTAGAGGTTTTTAAAACGCCCGGCATTACCGGGGCGAGACCATTCTCGCTCGTAAATAGACCCCGGGGCGGGACTCGATCATTAGCATAAACTGTAGCACATACCACACAGTCCTTTTTGTCAAGTATTTGTAGCTTTCTAAGCACACATTTTACATCTGTGCGCTTGGACACGTTTATTCTGACATTCTATTTCTGCACTCCGCGTCTTACCGAACGGTTAGGTATATTTGCATATTAAGGCGGGAGTGTAGGGAACGCGCATTAAGAGCAGTTTTTTGGCTGTTTTCATAACAAAACTTTTGTTGTCAATATAATAATATTTAGCACCACGTCTTACTACCCATTCGGGTTATGCGCTTTAAGTACTAATTACTCTAATGGATTAGGAATTGGGAAAGTTGAATTAGAGGAAGTGAACCCGCATTTGCGTGGAGGGAGAGTGGAAAACCATTTAGGAAAAACCACCCCAATTCACCCGACCGAGATTCGAACCTCGATCTCCCCGTCCTCAGCAGTCGAGCTCAACACGACTAGTGCGTTAGCCAACTACGCCACTGAGGCGGGTGTTGTCAATATAAAATATTACTTCAGTAAAAACGCATGAGTTTAATTTTCTTTACTCTCTCTTAAGTGACCGGATAGCATAAGGCGTCACTATAGTGTTAGCCTGGCTTGCTGGTGACGGGGAGATCGGGGTTCAAATGCCGGTCGGGCCAAAATAAGGTGGTTTTCCTAAATTGTTTCCCGTTCTCCTTCCACGCAAATGTGGGTAGATTACCTTTATGATACTTTCTAATTCTTACCCCATTATAGTAATTATTATTGTAAATGCACATAATCTGAACAGGTAGTAAGACGCGGTGATAAGATATAAATTATTCACATGACGATATCAAAAGTAGTTCTTGAATATCTGTCAAGCGTGTCCTGGAATTTAATGACAATTTTTTCCCTTCATTTAAAAAGTTTCTCATCTAATGCCGCTATGCTCATGACAGCTATTCAACAACTGGTGTTGTCACCATGTGAATAAAATTAAACTATGTTTCTACTAGAGCAATATTTGATTTAATTTGGCAAAAAAAAAAAAAGTTTGGTTATAAAAACAGGAAAAACAATGTCCTTAATTCATGTTCCCCGCACTCCCACCTTAACAATTATGGGAAAGGTATAATTTTAAATAAATGTTGACCACATTTGCATGGAGGGTAAATGGAAAAGCATTTATTAAAAACTATCCCAAGTAAACTCATCCGCGATTCAAACCCCGATCTTTTGCATTACCGCCAAACCAGATAAGACGAGAAGGACGTCTTTTTCTGTACACCTACCGGTAGGGGCTAGATGCACCCTTAACACTTGACTAGAGTTTAGACGATAGTAGACATAGGCCACTTACCCACTAAACTTTTTGTTCGACGAAGAAATCTACAATATTTTTAAATTGGAGCGTCCAAACAGACCCAAAACTTTGTTTTAAAAGAAGATTATTGTTACTCTAGCATCGGACAGCTGTCTGAAGAATCAAACAACCTGCGCATGCGCGATTTACCGCCGTCCTACGTTTGCGAAGAGTCCTGCATTCCATCACAGCTGTGTGTTTATGTTTTGATTATATTAGTGATTTATATAATCATGATAGAAGAGACTGAAGTAGACTGCGAAATTATAATTTATTATAAACAGTAGCATCCTGCTATCTACGATCAATCTAATGAGCATTACCACTATAGATATATTTGTATACATGCGTAGAATATTAACGGAAAGGAAATTAAATTGTCAGGTAAAATTATTGTTTTATTTATATAGTAGAAAAATTAGGCAGGTATTTTTTTCCCCCCCTCATTAATTTCTTGTTTTGTCTGATAAACACTTGTTCAAGGCCATTGTCTGAAACAATGTGCTCCAAACTAATTGTTTCGACCAATGGGTAAGCTAAGTGTAAACATAATAAAAAAAGACAAAACAAAAGCACGCCTGTGTTTAGCATTATTTGGTAGGAAGAAACTTTTAGAAAATATACAAATATATTTTTTTGCTGTTAAAATTTATATTTTTTACTGTATTTCTGTACCATTATATGGGTATTGATAATTGATAATATTTATAAAACATGACGGATGAAAATTACATGACCTGACGTATGACTATATGAACAAAGTTTCAGTTAATTTTTAACAAACAAAGATGTTTCTTCCTGTCTAAATCAGATTGTACTCCATATGCTCGGAAGGATTTTTCCGTCAAGTTGTGAGAGTTTTGTGGACTTGGTCCCTTTTAAAGTTTATATTTGGCACTACATGACTTAAGTATTAAATGTGTCAAGGGAAGTATGTCAGCTACTAATTTAAAACTATACTTCTCTCATGAACATGAAAATTAGGACGGAAACCTTTCGTGATGCCTGGTGTCGTGTGTAAGGCCCCAAATCTCTCAGCGCTGTCGTTAGAATGACGTAGGGGCGCTTGATTCTGTTTTCTTTGCTTTACTTGTGTGTGCTGGTTGTATTGTTCATGCCTTAATCTGCGTCGTAAATCATAGGGTCGGCTGGTCTTACCTGAAGACGGGTTCACACTATTTTCTTAATACCAAATTCTCTGTATTTTCCAGGTTTTTCAGAAGGAATTTTCATTTTTTCAGGCAGCTTAGATTGAAGACGAGAGTAGTAGAATTTTATTTTTCATCAAACTGATTAAGTGTAGAGTCGTAACGTATTTAAAACGGTAATTTTAGATTTAAATCTTCAGTCGCTTCACACAACCCAAGTTTAAGGGGTGGTAAGACATGTTTAAGTCAACGTGCTTAATTCTTCATATTTTCGTCCATCCAAACACCTACTATTTTTATGCTTCAGTTAAATGTCCCAAATTAACAAATATTCCAGTATTTTTACTAGATTTTGCAAAATTCCCCGTGTTTTCCCGGTCTATCCCAGACACAAAATTCCCTGTTTTTCCCGGTTTATTCCAGAAACAAACTTCCCTGTTTTTCCCGGTTTATTCCAGACACAAAATTCCCCGTGTTTTCCCGGTTTATTCCAGACACAAAATTCCCCGTGTTTTCCCGGTTTATTCCAGACACAAAATTCCCCGTGTTTTCCCGGTTTATTCCAGACACAAAATTCCCCGTGTTTTCCCGGTTTATTCCAGACACAAAATTCCCCGTGTTTTCCCGGTTCTGTATAGGACGTACTATGTACGCAATGGAAACGCGGGTAGTGAAGGAGCAGAAGAGAGATAGATTTCAAGCCTGTGAAATGAAAGTTCTGAGAAGTACTATAAGATCGACAAGAATGGATAAGATGAGAAATGAGAGGGTGAGAGAGATAGCCGAGGAGGAACCGGTGCAAGACAGGATAGAGAAGGCACGACTAAGGTGGTACGGATGAGCAGAGAATGGAGGAGGAGAATATAACAAAAAAGATGATGGATAATGAAGTAGGGGGGGGGGGGGAGAAAAAGGGGATGGCCAAAGGACGGGTGGCGTAAGGGNAAACTGATCCAACCAGTGGCTGTAAACTATTCACGATGATGATGACGTTGATGATGATCAAAGGAATCTACGGGGAGAGGAGGATATGATACCAGACGTGCTCCGAATATAAAATTGTCGCGGATCGAGTTTTATCCGTTATTCCACCGCTGCGATACACGAATGGTGTAAATTGTGGGTATCATCAATGATTGCGACGGAACGAGGATCGGATCTGCCAACAATGCTCTCTCAACTTAGTGTGTCCATGAGTATCGTCAACCCGCCCTACTTGTGAATGTGGGGGAATGCCAGGCCTCCACCGTGGTTCGGATTCCACGTTAAACTGTAGGTCCTACATTTCATCTCACAATCACCCTACCATTACACATTAGCGTAAGTGCGTATAACCCGAACGGGTAGTAAGACACGGTGCTAATAATAATAATAACCCGCCCTAGCCCTGATACGATCCAAGTGTGGACCCGGCTTAACAGCGTCACTGACTCTTCTGCAAGAACACATAATACCCGCCGCTGACAGAAATTTACAATTCATTTATTATAACGCAAACGTTATTAACGGCCTTCAAGCCAGACGTCTTAGCTCAGACGGTTTTCTGTCTTCTTTCTGAGGTAAGGTTTCCCGAGTTTGATTCCCGACATGTTCAAATAACTGGTGATGAATCCGATCTGGGTGTTGTGTGTGTTCAATATTTTTTTGTTTAGCAATACGTCTTACTTTATGTTCGAGCTATACAAATATTCACCAATTAAGCTAATATGCTAGGGATGAGGAAGGTTGGGTGTAGAGGAAATTTACCCACATTTGCGGTGATAAATAGTGGAACAACCGTTAGGAGAAAATATTCTCAGCATACCCGAACTCCCTGTCATCGTCAGTCCAGTCTATTGCGATCTTAGACCCATTTTACCACAAAAGCGGGTCACAAATTCACTTAATCTAAGCCTATTTATTGTAGGTCATATTATTATTGTTGGCTAGATAACTGTTTAAAACTAGATTGATTTTTTATTAAATTTGGGATGCGGGGAATTTCCTACTTAAAGGATGCACAAAGTCTCTCAGACATGCGACACTCCTATATCCGCTCGTACCAATAACTTTATTATTGTATTCGTTAGCATATGGTATATTTGACCGTGAGAAATGCAGTAACTAGTTCAGTCGCGCTGGATGTAGACTGTTAGTAGGTTGGTGGGAACAGAATATTGTCCAGGATATACCTCGGAGGTTGTCTACAAGTGATACTCGCAATGAGATGACGTGATGGCGGTGATTAGCAAGGTGTGGCGCTTTGAGCTTAATTAACCAGACCGTGGTGACCATAGGAACAGTTTTCCTTTCAGGAATCGAGCCACGGACCTCCGGATCAATATCCAGCGAACCTATCCCGGATATGTTGCGAGTTTATCTCACTACGGCGAGTCTCACAATGCTCAACTCGAACTCGTAGTTTCATATCCGTAAAGTAACTATTCTTGAGTTTAAAATCTCGCAATTAGTGTTGTGTCTTCTAATTTCGTATTAAGCGAGAAATTCTGAACTTCCGGTGTCGAAAATTGTGATTTGAGATTTACTTTATAGTTGTGTGAACGCACCCTTAAGCCAATTAAACAATAGAATAACAAATTTTTTGTCTTTACCATCTTCGTTTTATCTCGGTTTTATTTTTTGTTGGTAAAGTTTAGCTCGATAAAGTCTAAATAAAGATGGATAAAAAAAAGCTAAGAGCAAAAAGCAGATTATACTTGATGTATGTACCATAGTTTGTTTCTTTGATTCGCTAAATGATTAAATAAAAAGCTATTATTTGTATAAATTACTACATCATGTATGATCTTCGCGTTCACGAAATATAATATGTGGCATTCTATTAAATTCATTTTCGAATTCTTCAAGTTCTCTTATTATCAAATAGTCCATCCATGCTTCCGCCATTTTAAACTTTGTCCAACAACAAAATACTTTCGAATTATTTGTTGCGAGATTGACGATTCCGATCGGTGAAATCGCAGTGAGATCTATCTGAAGGAAAAAATCTCAATTCGTAATTATTTTTTTTAAAGAATAGCTACAGTAGCCCTGTGGCTTCTTTGGTGCTGACTGACAGCTCACATCTGACTTCTGACAGTTGCTAAACACATGTTTTTGCAGATCATCTGGTTCGGCGCAAGGATACGTAATTTGTTCTGGTATCTTTTTAAAGCTGCCAGTCAGCACCAGAGAAGCCGTGGGGCTACTGTAAATATAAAAAAGTTTCGAGATTATGTCACATGAACGCCTGATCTCGCAATGGAATGGACTCTAAACATCTCGGGGATAGGTCCGCCATCAATCACAATGTTAAACAATGACGAACACCACGATCGACCTATATTAAACCGAACAATTATTATCAGGCGCAACCGTACCGTTCGAATTGATTTGTTCAATCGCTAGTGTTTTTTTGTTTAATAATCATAATTTCAACAGCGCAGCGTCACATTCATTATTTCCTCTCACTGTAACGGAATAACGGGTCAGACTCGGCACAACGGGGGAGGTTGAGGGGATGCGGGTCACCCCTCTGCTATGTTTTATGGCGTTGGTTTATTCTCGTCCAGAAATCATGGCACATGCGATCTAACACGTCTGATCACAATGCCGGACAGATTAATCATACGAGGAACATAAGAGACTTCAACAATAATAAAAAACACACACATACATCCCGTTCCACCTGGGCTATTGTTATGGCGGTTGTTTGTAGCGTCACAGAACGTTACAATGGCTCAATAGCGTGGAAGAGAAGGATTATTCTTCTGGTTAGTTTTGAACTGTTTATGATTATTAAATTTTTTAAATGTACAATTTGATACTAAGCACGTCATAAGAAGTAATTGTGCTATTTAGGGTGGAGAACATCCTTTGCAGTAAAATAAACTAATGAAAACATTCAGAAACGGTAGAAGAAAACTGACTCAATTGAACACTAACCAAACCGTTATATTTTGTGTAATATTAAAAAAAAATTAATAAAGCTTTACGTAATATATAGTTTTTTATTATTTTTATCACCAATTTTTACAACCCGTTCGGATTACACGTTTGTTGAAGAAAGAGTACATATGTATACAAATTAATTAGGCTAATGAGTAAGATAGAATTGAGATAAAATACGCCCAAATTTTCGCAGAGGAAGAGTGGGAAAACTTTTTATTATTATTATTATTTGGGGAATTTAAAATCACTTTATGAACCAACTGATTATATCAGTACACAACTTACAGACTAACTTAAATCTAGAACAAACACAACACCCCCGCCCCCCATTTTCCCAGCCCTCAATTCATCACTGTGAAAAGGATAAAACTAAATTTTATCAACGGTTAATTTTTCGGAAGCTGGGAATCGATCCCGGGTCCCTCAGTTCACTAGGCAAACACGCTACCAACTGAGCTGAGGTGTCGGACACCATTCAGAGGGGAGAGGGGAGGGAACACCCTGAATACACCCGGCTGGAATTCAAACCCCTACCTGTCATCAGCAAGCCTGTAAGCCAGATGAGCCTGACATTTAGTCCGCTTGTCCGCCGGTACGGGTAAGGTCTTTGTTATAATAATAATAATAATAATAATAATAATAATAATAATAATATTTAGCACCGCATCTTACTACCCGTTCGGGTTATACGCTTTAAGTACTAATTACTCTAATGGATTAGGAATTGGGAAGGTTGGATTAGAGGTAGTGAACCCGCATTTGCGTGGAGGGAGAGTGGAGAACCATTTAGGAACCCCCCCCCAGTTCACCCGACCGAGATTCGAACCTCGATCTCCCCGTCCTCAGCGGTCGAGCAGCTCAACACGACTAGCGCGTTAGCCAACTACTCCACCGAGGCGGGTAAGGTCTTTGTTCTTTCTATGACATTAAACTTATCCCGAGATCTCTGAAGGTAAAAAGTTTGAGAAATATATTTGTTCAAGCCTTTTGACAGTTTGATATATTATGTCCACACAAATGACTTCACATCACGCCGAATAACGCCAACCACCAACTCCTCGTATATTTAAATACGCTGATGTGAAGTGACAGTGTATGAGCAGAGCAGAAAACCTGCCACCATTTCTCTCTCTCTCTCTCTCTTTGGTCCATGGGGATGAAAGCTGGAACCCACATATTTATGTTTGTCTCCTTTTAAAACTTGAATGCAGTACAATTTTCATAGGAAAAACTCTTGACAACTAGATTATTATTATTATTATTATTAGCACCGCGTCTTACTACCCGTTCGGGTTATACGCACTTACGCTAATGTGTAAAGGTAGGGTGACTGTGAGATGAAATGTAGGACCTACAGTTTAACGTGGAATCCGAACCACGGTGGAGGCCTGGCATTCCTCACATTCACAAGATGTCTTGTCAGAGGTGAAGGAAGGGTTCGGTAATCAGATAAATCTGTGCCGGGACCGAGGATTGAACCCCGGCCGCCAGCACAGAAGTCTGACACCTTACCCCTAGACCACCAGGTCACCCTGACAACTAGAAAAATTACCAGATATAATCCTACTATTCATACGTCAAGTCGTGTGATCTACAGCTATCACTTTTGACAGAAATGTTCAATACCAATAATATAGTAAAATATTGTTACTGTTAACAAAGAAAAGTCCGACACCTTAGCTCAGTCGGTAGCGTGTCTGTCTAATGAGCTAAGGGTACCGGGTTCAATTCTTGTTATGACCGAAAACATTATCATTAATTAAATGTGAGTTTTCCCTTACACAATGACGAAATAACTGTCGGAGGCTTCATGTTGTGTTTGTTATAGACTTAAGTTGGTTGATAAGTCGTATTCTGGTATTATCAGTCGGTTCAGAAAATGCACGTTAAGTACCTAAATACCCCAAAATACCAAAATAATACTATAGATCACCCCTTCCCCTACCCCCGTACAAACACGCACATGCAATACAGTGAGGTCTGATTTTTTTTAGTGAAGTAATTCCCCAAAAAGTGGATTTTTAGTTTAGATGTTTGTATTCATTGTAAACACAAACATAAAATTCCTGCATCATCGGATATGTTTTGTGGCTGCCATCTTGAAAAGAAAAATGGCGTCCATCTCTGAACGGGAAATAGTGCGTGGTAACAAAAAAAAAGTTAGTCTGCTATCTAACAGTTGTTTTTTTTGTAATGCGTTTCACTACCCTTAGGGTTGTACGCATATGTACTAATTACGGTAGTGCATTAGGGATGGGCAACGTTGAATTTTGAGGAAGTGTACCCACATTTGCATGAAAAGAGAGTGGAAAATGACTTAAGGAAAACCACCCTCAGTACACTAAACCGGGATTCAAACCCCGATCTCCCGATCATCGGCAATTCATTCTATTGCGAGAGTGACACCTCAAGCCATTCGACCATCAAAGTGGGCAGATGATGATTGAAATCCATCCCAAGCTAGATATGAAACCGAGTCCTTTAAAGGAAGTTCATTCATGGTTGCATCTAAAACATCAAGGTTATTAATGACTTAGGCTAATGGGTGGGTAAATAACCCGTCTGAAGGTTATAAACGGGTGAACTGGATCGAAGAATAGGTGTTAAGAATGAAATAGTTTTGAGTAAGTGAATCAGCATTAGCATAGAGGGAGGATGGGAGAAACAGAGCAAGAAATCACACGTGGAAAGCCACTCCTCAATATACCCGAGAGTAGAGCCCTTCAATACAGTCCATTGAGGGCCTGACAGATTGAAATATGTGACCACCAGCGCGAATAAAAAGAGCTGGTAGATATAAAAATACTCCTAGCACCAAGTTATGGCAAATTTGCTTATTATTTTAAAAATCTCTTATATTATAGGAACATAATAATGTTATGGTCTTGTGTATAATCGTGTGTTTGAACTAAACAACCTAAAAATAACGATTCTTTTTATGTTAAGCGATAAAAAAAATTCAAAGCTTTGCTATTATAAAGAAAAGGGAAAATTATATACAGATCACGACATATGAATAATTTGTTTACGATGCATAAAACTCTCAAGAACTCGAATATAAGGCTTTTATGTAAGTAAACATGTATAGCAATCACTTGTTAATACATTCTGAGGGCTGTATGCAATAACGAGACTGAGAGTGGGTGTAATTTTACTCTCCAGCCTTAACACGCTACTAAAGCTCTAGTAGCATACAAACAACACTTAACCTCGTAGCTGCATACAACACTATCCCGAGTAGATAATGCTCCTAAATGTTGATCTATTTACCCTGAGAGCTAGCAGTCTTACCTTGACGGATTACACCATGCTGCTGCCTATAAGATCCATACTGTAATCGGTCAAGGTGAGACTGCTACATTTCAGGGTAGACGGAGAGTAGATTGCCATTAGTTCATCATCTATTTATTTATATAGCTAACATTTTCTAAGGATTTTAACATTTGGTTGGAATCGGAAATTGTGGGACTTGGGAAAGTCATAAAACGGTGGGAAATGTATCATGTTACATATTTCAAGTTCAGAGAGCGGGGTAAAATAAAACTTTTCTTCCAGCAAATGCCTAAAAATCTAAAGCTAATCTAAGTCCACTCCTGTATAAAACGAGACTAAAGCACTTACTATAGAAATGTTTCCTATTAAAGCTTCTTGCCTTGGCCAGTATTCCTAGCAATGGGGCTTTTGCACCCAACAAACCAGTGGCTTCACTTGTCTAGTTTGTAAGGAACCAGACGCACTGATCAGACTGTTGGTAATTTTATCCGCTATTCCCCCTCTTTGAATAACATGGGAGCGATGTCGTGGGCTAGTTATTGCCTTGTTTTGGTGGCGCTCAAGCATGAACAGTCAAATCCACCAGTAGATTCTGCCAACTACGTCTGCAGTTGAATTGCAGTGAAAACCTATTTCTCTCTTTGTGTGTGCCAATAAAATACAAACAAGACTGAAACAACGTCTGCTCCATGTGCAAAGCTCCAATATTATATACCGAAATTCTGGCAGGACAAAACGTTTAAAAATGCAAACATATTTATTTATTCCGGTGAAAATGTTACTATATTATTAGTTTTGTTCTAAAGATGATGGCATTTGCTATCAAAACTGATCGCTGCACTTTGATTTTTATTTATTGGAGGTATTTAATGTGCCGTGCACTTTTTAAAACGATTATTTCAGCACACGAGAATGTATATGAGCGAGAAACTTCCCCTCCGAAGAAACTGCTAGGCATTTTTATCGCTCAAGAAAAATGTGTCGACTCCGGCTGGGTTTGAACTCAAGAGCATCAGGTCCTGAAGCGAGCCCTTTGGCCCAAGATCACCGAGGTCGACGTCATAGATGCAGATCACGGGACTTGGCGTATGGATATATTAAAGTAGTTTTAGTAACTATTCTTACTATAAGGGTTCAAGATAAGGTCCTTCCTATGAAAATTAGACTGTATATTATTTGATTATTATTATTATTATTATTAATTAGCACCTCATCTTACTACCCGTCCGGGTTATACGCTTAAGTACTAATTACACTAATGAATTAGGAATTGGGAAGGTTGGATTTAGAGGAGGTGAACCCGCATTTGTGTGGAGGGTGAGTGGAAAACCATTTAGGAAAAACCACCCCAGTTCACCCGACCGAGATTCGAACCTCTATCTCCCCGTCCTCGGTGGTCTAGCTCAACACGACTAGCGCGTTAGCTAACTACGCCACCGAGGCGGGTTGTATTGTATGAATTGGCCACTAATATATATATATAGTACGTGTATAGTAAACACACAACTATTTCTAAGTTTGTTGGATTTCACCAAATATATTAAAACAAAAAGTAAAATGAACATTGCCTCATATTTTTATCATCAATGTATTAGATATACAAGACAAAAACTATTATTGCTTCGATGATTATTAATTTGTTAGTAGACAAACATTTTTCCTGAAATATTTTACTACTTCCGAGCACACAGTATAATATTTATCAGTGTGTGACGTATGAATCAATATTACAAGGTTGTAATCGGAGTCTGCCACCAGACAATTGTAGATAAAACAACTTACAACTAGCTAACTATAGTATATTCAACTAGACTCACTGGCATTGAGGGGCGGTGGTGGGGGTGGCTGGGGGTGGCGCACCAACCCGGACACATGGTGCTGGTGCGACACGCGGTATGACGCCCCCACGTTGTGGCCGCCCGCCGCCGCCGCTGCGCCTCCCCCGCCGTGGTGGTGGTGGCGGTGGAACCCCTCCAGTGTGCTTCACAAAGAGACGACCCGTGGGAGCGTCGAGCCCGCGACCACCCGCACGACGCGCACGCGGCCCGCCGCCCGACCGCTCTGGGGCTGCATTCCGACTGAACCCACCCTGCACTTCACCCTTGACCGCCTGCACTCCTCCTGCACTTTGCCTGCACTCCCTACCCTGACTGACTGCACTTCACCCTTTGATTGCCTGAAATACTCCTGGACTTCACCCACAGCCACGTGCACTCCACTACACACCTTAGACTGCTACTTGCACACCTCCTGCACTTCACCCCTGAATGCTCGCACTCACGATTCGCTTGCAGCAGGCTCAAAATGAACGACCGTTCGTCTTCAACACTTCAATTGCTTGGCCACAATGACAACAGGTTACACGGAAAACTTCGTAGAACAGGCTAGAGGTGTCTTCACCAGTTCATCTGAAGAACCGCACCTGTCTGTCCGACCATCTATCTTCGAGTAGTTCTTGGTAGGTAAGTTTTAAAAAGTTTCCTCAAACTGCTAAATTAAACGTGACGGCAATGGCGGGATCCACTAATCGATTAACACTTCCAACTTTCGAGGTGAGGATTGAAGATCGAGCAAAGGCAGCCCCGATCAGTGTCCAATGTTTTCTGAGTGCTTTGTTCACACTCCGATGAACCAATCAGTTCGACTCCCGTTGAATACACATTAGCGACGTATAAAAAACAATGGACTTGGAGGCGTCAAAAAGATCTAATTCTAATTAGGATAAAATACTTGAAGTATTTGTTAAAATATGCTATTCTTCTACGAGATGAAGTATATATTAATAACAATTTAACTACGTAATGCACTTTTCTTTATGTTTTCTGAGCAACTTGGTGATACATAAGTTAATATTAGTTGAAGAGAGAAATAACGAGAGTAATGTTATTTTTTTAAGAGAAAACAACTTCAAACCCTCTATCAGAATTTGAAGAAACAACAGCTCTACTTAAAAAGGCATGAATGGAATGGAATTAGAGTAAAAACGCTGCACATGGTCTTGTTCAGTGTTGGTGTTTGTACGTTCACTTGATTGAATGGACACTTTTTTCTTCTATTTTTTTTCTTCCCCGGTTTTGTTTGTTTTGAAGTGACACTCAGGAAGGACGCCGAAGAAACGCACGCTGCTGTAACAGTAATGAGTACACTTTGGTATCATTACGCGGTAGAGGGCGGAGTGGCAGCTGTTAGGCCTTGGCGCAACGAAACACGCGGATTATTCAAATGACGTGCGCCCGATTCGTCGCCTTGTTTCAGCATTATCAACTTAAATTAGTAATAAATATATTTAGTATAATGTTTATATAATATCATTTAAATTTCTTTTAGAAAAAAAAGCGAAAATATTGACACATGATCTAACTTTGGGCTACTCGCATCGGTGAGCAAGGAGACGAACGTCGCCTAGTCTAGTTTAGTTTGCCGGTGACGGGGAAGTTTGGGTTCGAATCCAGGCTGGGTGTACTGAGGGTGTTTTTACCTAAAAAAAATGTTTCCCGATCATCCTCCAGCTAAATCTGGATACATTTCCTCTAGATGCTACCATCCTCTCTATATCCCAATGATATAACTATATGAATGAGGAACGTAGAATTTAGAGGAAATATATACGCATTTACGTGGAGGAAGAATGTTGAGACCTCTTAAGGAAATAGGCGAGGGGGGAGGGGGCGTCCACAGTATATACAGCTTAGATTCGAACCCCAACTTCCTTATTACCAGCAAACCACGAGAAGACGTTTAGCCCACGTGTCCAGCGATGCGGAAAACCCAAAGTTGTATCATGCGCGAACGTTTTTCAAATTTTGTGAAAAATAAATCTATATGGTGTTATATACCAAAATATAAATAATTTAAGTTGTATTTTTTGCTTTGTTTATAACAATATTATTACTATTAGCACCACGTCTTACTACCCGTTCGGGTTATACGCACTTACGCTAATGTGTAATGGTAGGGTTATTGTGAGATGAAATGGAGAGACCTACAGTTTAACGTGGGAACCGAACCACGATGGAGGCCTGGCATTCCCCACATTTACAAGATGTCTTGTCAGAGGTGAAGGAAGGGTTTGGTAATGGCGGGACCGAGGAATGAACCCCGGACCGCCAGCACGTTTATAACAATTAAACATTGTGATTATGTGATACAAGCTAGGGGTATCTAAGGAGACTTGTTTAATTGTATTGAAACTAATGTGTACTATTAATTTTTGTCGCAAGTGCAAAGACGATATCTCATGACAGACATTCCCTGAATGCGAGCGCGGATATTTGGTTAGATCTGGGAGGTGAATAGAAGTAACTGTGCTCTCCCTAAGCCACACGCCGAGCGAGCACTTCTCTTGTCGAACTACAATAATAAAACCATAGTTCATAACTAGACGAATAAACAGGAGAGAACTATGAGTCACTGGCCGAGCATTCTCTCGCCAATATAAGATAGTAAATATTACAATGATTGATGTTTCAGAGAATAAAACCGAATAAGTTTACATTTTCGGCGCGAGTTTTACTTTTGACTGGATTATAAGGTTCGAAAAAGATGTAAAACTTACAAAAAAGGGGGTAAAAGAATAAAACAAAAACACAATTTAAAACGAGATTTAGATAAATATAGAGGTAGCACTTAGCAATAAAAAGGGAGCATTCCTCTGTCTAAGATTAGAAATTTATTCGTAAAAAATGTTCAGACTAAAATAAAAAAACAAATTTGATGACAGCCCTATTATAGAAATAACACAAGACAACTTCACTTACAACCAACACGAGCAAGTTAAAGAGCTACCACAACAACAACAACAAAATCCCATTGTAGCTACTACCCAATCCAACATATGTGTTAAAAACATGAAGTTAGCATACAATCCGACGCGGTGCTAAGAGAAAAAGAAAACATATCATACATTTGAAGTCGAATTTTCTTAAAAATAACTATTCTTTCAAAGGAAGTAGATGTTTCAAATGATGCAAAGACCACAAAGTTTGTTGACAAAACATAAATAGTTTTTTTTGTCTTTTTTTGTCTGAGTGTGTGACTACTGGGAATGTTAAGAGAGCATCAACAAAGGGTACAGTGTTTTCTAAGAGCATCCATCCATGGGTTTTAAAGCTCGAAGTATAGTCTCGTACAGAAAGTAACATTTCAAACAGAGCTGCAAACCACCAACTATAAATATCAAGATGGTGTCATCATCCCCAGTGTTTCATTCAAACATTAACTGCAGCCCTGTAGTCGTTGCAAGTGGTGAAAGAGGACAAAATTACCTTTTTTTCTTTTCACTGCGTCTTACTACCCATCTAGGTATGTACTAAACCCTGGTTATTATAGGAAGCCCACGTTCGACCACCAACGTTGATTTAATTTAATTTAATTTATTTGGAGTACTATCTTAACGTACACTTTCTGAACCGACTGATTATATCAGCTAAACGAAAATTCAAACGAGCGAGCGCTAAAGAGCCTGCCAATTTTTCCAGGAAATATATTTTCACCCAACTTCCAGGGTTTTTAAAATGTTACAATCGACACGGGACCGACGGCTTTACTTCCCCCCCGAAGGAAGTTAGGTTATGGATTTTTATCGCTCAAGAAAAATCCTTTGACCTCGGTGAGGTGTGAACCCATAAACATTGGGTCTTGAGGCGAACACTTTACCATAAGACCACCGAGGTCGACAACATTAATTGAAAGCCCCTAAAATTTGGCCTTATATAACTATATCTTATTTTATTAATTCATTATAAATTCCATCTAAAATTTTATCAAGAAGATTACAATAATTCTTTCTTATGGATTACTGTATATGAAAATACCTTTCCAACAAAATTGGTCTGCCCTTTCACACTCGCTCATAGAAATTCAATTTTGGGGAATCCCCACACTTTCCGAACTCCCTAAGTATATGTGATTTCTACCAGATGGTGCAAGCAGCACTAACCAACCGAAGGGCTGTATGGATAGAAATCACATCAAACCAATCTTCAAGTTAATGACTTAAGTAGAAGATGCAGTACTGTATAGTAACGTAGATCTAAATTATTTATCTTCACACACGGACTAAGAATGTAAATACAATAATAATTGTAATATTTTTCTCCACCATTGTGACAACACGAATTTCCAATTTTCAAATAATGGGCTTCCTATGAAAATCAGTCTGTAATTCCGCCAATATGTTGAGGATGAGTAAGGTTAAATTTAGAGGAAATGTACCCGCATTTGTGTGGACAGTGATTGGCCAAACCATTTAGGGAAAAAACCGGCCCTTACACCACCCAAATTGATATTCGAACCCTAATCTCTTTGTCATCAGCAGGTCAGTCTATCGAGAGACTGACGGCTTGAAACATTTGACCACCGAAGAAGGTGCGTTTTGTTTTATCCATGCTTTGCGACTTAATATCTGTACATCCATATAATAATAGAATAGGGTTGGGGAGGTATAATAAAAATAAAATGTACCCGCATTAGTTTGGAGGGTGAAGTAAAACATTAAAAAAAATACCTACCTACACTTGGGCGGAATACATTCCCCGACCTGCCCTTAAGAGGAAAATCAAATAAATATTGAATGACACCCACCGATTTCATATAAAAATAAGCTCGAATTTTGTTTTATTGGCGTGTTCAAGTCAAAAGGATAATTTTCGTGTTAAAAAGCTATAAATGGTTTTATTGTCCGTGGTCTTGAACTAGGAAACCAAGCGGTTAGACTAATGCTCAGGAGTAGTAGACCTCATGAATGTTTAATACTAGTCTTGATTTAAATACGATGTTACGGTTGTTTTAAGATTATTATTTTTCTCCGCGTCTTACTTCCATGATGTATACACGTCAAAATAGAATTTAGAATAAATATACCGGCATTTGCATGAAAGACCAGTGGGGAACCATTTAGAAAAAAAAAACACCTTAGTTCACCCGACCGGGATTCGAATCCTAGCCTCCCCGTCACTGGCAAGTCGGACTAGGTCCAACGGTGTATTTTTTTAAGATGTTGAAAAGCTGTTTATTAAATTACCAATTGTAAACAAAGTTGTGCACATTGTTTTAGCTATTTTTAGCTATTTAACGTATTTTAAAACCGCTTCTGCATTTGCAGCCCTTTATAAACACGACTGGTGAATACACAAACGGCGGATGTCTAGATTTATAAATGTTGCTCAGAGCGTCGCTATAATGAGACGCTGAAAAATGTTAACGGCACGCCAACAAAGGTCGCCGATTGACTTTTAAACAAAGGGGAACATTAATGGAAGACCGAGTTTGTCAAACAGCTATTCTACTTGGCCTGGGACTCTTATAGTGCTCAACTTTGACCCAGGAAACTGGGGTTCGACTCCCGACATTCTGCAATAAGATTATTTTTACGAGCAAATAGAACTATCTCGTTATTTGACTTATAAAATTAATTTGTTAGTAACTCTTGTGTTATGTCCTATCCTTCAAATCATAACAAAAGGTTAAATAAAAGAAGAATATGAACAAAGAAATACTTGTTTAACATAAACATAACTTTATAAACAATCGGGAACTTCTGGAAGTGACCTCGTTTCGACTTAAACACACCATTAAAATAAATTGAAATTCAGTCAATCATTTAGAGAGGCGCTAAAAATATATGGGGATTCTTTTTGGCACCGCGTCTTACTACCTGTTATTCCTATGTTCCTTGTTAGGGATTAAGAAGGATGAATTTAGAGGAAATGTACCCCGATTTGCGCGGAAGGAAAGTGGAAAAACCCATTTAAGAAAACCACACTCACTCAGTGCAACCGACCGGGATTGAACTGCTTTCTCCCCATCACCGGCAGTCTAGTTTATTGCGAGAGTCACGCCTTAGAGTCTTAAAAGATGCGGCCATCGAAGTGGGTAACAAGAAATTAACTTGGGCCTAAAACAGGAAGAAATTAGGGATTTGTATTTAGTAAGATACAATCCTATGTTATTTGAAAAATGTTCCTTCATACGAAAATTATATTGCACTATACAAACTGCGGATACCTCTATTTAAAAACATCTCGACAACAATCATCCCTCAAAATTTGATTATATTTCAATTAAGGAGAGGAGAGAAGCATAAACACCACGAATGAAAACAACACTTTTCCCTAAATGAATGTTTCTGTAACTCTTAAGTAATCATTATGTTGATAGTCTTAGAACTCAAAAAAACTAAACATAGTGCAGTTGTAGTTTTAGACGTTACTATTAAAACTTAATGAAAATGCTGTAATACGTATAAAATAATAATATCCTATGACCTATAGTAACACACATTGTTTGTCTAAAAACTAAACAGCCCGCCCGGCCACTAAGCTTACAAGATACCGACTCCGATAAAACTGAACAGGACTAGGATCATTATCTGTCACAGTAGATAACGCAAGGCGAGGATTAGACATAACTGCACCAACTTGGAAACAACACCGTCTTGAGGTGGGGCAGAACCCAAAACTATCACAAAGTTCCATTTGGAAGACCGTTATTAGTCAATGGCTAGTAGAAATGTGTTATTTTGAGATGTTTATTTTTCAGAATTTTTAATATGCTATCCGATTAGTTTTTAAAGTGAAAATTTGATCAAGATTTTTAAAGCCTCCCTACTAAGATTTTATAAGGAAGCTACCTAGAAATTCTACGCCACACTACTAACTCAACGTTGCAAATTTCAAACTATATAGTATATGCAGCAATATATCACACATTTTCAAGAGCCAAGATCTATTTGATCAAGACAATTGGATTTATGATTTAATAAAAAAAAAAACTAATTAAATTAACATGGCATCCCGTAAAGTTATAAATGAAAACACAACTCAAAGGAATGCCATAAAAAATCGCACGCTTATCCATTGAAGTAAATTTCCACCTTAAAAGTGTTGAATGAGTTGAGAAAGCTGACACTACATCAGGCTGGAACAACCTCCAATTTTTCATTTAAAAAAATGATAGTAGTCCATTGAAACCTTCACTACCTACATGCGAAGGCCCCCATTCACATAGACATTTGGTTGGTAAACTACAAGGACGAGCTCCTACAGTGACCAAAACCCTCCATCCCTCCAGTCACTCCTGTGACCAATGTGACCTAGTAATGGTTACAAGGAAAAGCACTGTATGCAAGAGTTATCAGAATATTCATGTAAAATTAACTAGGTCTAGATTTAAGAAACTTGTGGCGTGGGAGTTTGGTGCAGAATTAAGTTGATTATGATTAAGTTTAATGACAAAAAAAATCCAGCCTTTGTGTTCACATTCAGTCACAAAGTTCAAAAGGAATAATTTTGTGTGAGGAATGGTTTTAAAATAAGGAAAACTAAAAAAAAAAAAAAATAATNAGGAATGGTTTTAAAATAAGGAAAACTAAAAAAAAAAAAACATAATCCTCCTTCGAGAATTCAAAGAGAAAACTCCAAATTGTTAAGGAAGGACACTTTCTTTGAAGCTCGGAATAGTAATATAATCAGATGTTTCCCTCTAATTGAAATGTGAAACATATAACGAGCGATACAATCAGCGTCGACAGGCTAGAGGTTGTTATTAATATTTTTGTCACCAAGAAGACCTTTTGCACAAAACACAAGGTAGCAGCACCTTTCAAAGTTTCAACCACTAATAAAACAAAATACTATTGACGCTTCCAAGAGGCCGACTATACAATCATCACGTAGGAATGGAGAACAAAGTTAGCATTACGCATGCGTTACTGTCTCATTCTAAATATTTAATAGCTTTGTCACCACTCACTGAATTATCTGGTCCAGGGTAGATAATATATTCTGTCCAGTTTGAAGATGATACGTGGGGATTTTATTTGTCCACTTTAGTTTTATTTAAGGCATTTGGAAGGAGTTGTTCTCCACAGAGAGAAGCTCACGGGTCAGAATGGTCACCCAAAGTTAACAAAGATATATCCATTGATCTATTTAGTGGAAAGTATGGTTTGAATTAAAATATAATAGTTACTTAATGAATCAAATTAAAGGTCAAATATTTACATTTGAAAAATGTTTCAAAACGGGAGCCATACTTTTTGCCTTTTTATAAACGGTTTATATATAATTCATTGACAATAGATTTAAACCTAAATTTCAAGACATTATTAGTAAAAACACTTCTATATTATGCTATGGACGCAATGTCAGGTTAACTCTAGTGCTAAACATAGCAAAACATTATCAGAATTCTGCGTATGTAAAGGGATAAGGGGTAACACCTTTTAACCAGTGCCAGTACAAAGGTTTCCTATACATTAAGCTCACTAATCTTATCTAAGTAAACACGAGACTTAATCTATCTGTCAGGCAAAATGTTTCATTATGATGTGCAACAGTGACATAGTAACTTTGTCACAAGATAATAAATGTAACAAAACACGCCATAGCTCTAAATAAAATAAAAATTCCAAGAAGCAAAATGAACTTGTCTGCGGGATGATGCAGCGCGATGGATAGTTTCGGGACCCGGTTACCAAAGAAGTGAGAAATGGCTCATTCAAAATATATTCCTTTTTAATAGAATTAAAAGTATGCTTTAAAATGTGTTTTTAAACCTACTTTTTTAGTTTCACGCCTTATTTGGTTGGCAGTAGTAATAAGTTACTGATGAAACATCGAGGACTATAAGTTAGTTTTAAAAATTGTCAAAATTATCTTTTAAACTATTTAAACCTATCTCGTGTTTCTATAAACAATTCGTTACCCCTCTCCTAAGCTGTTAATTTTAGTTAGAGGAAATGTTAAGTGATTAATAAAATATAAACACACTTCAATAAGTACATAATATATAAACAATGATATTAAAATTGATATTAAAATAAACAACGAATTTTTTTAAAGTTAACAAACGATATGGCGTCAATATAAATCGTTATTAAAACCTAGTTACAAGCACGTCTCTAACTAACTCTCACATAACCCTCTTAGTTAATAATAAATAACGCTTCATTTATTTAGTGTCATATAAAACGCCGAATAAGACCAAGTATAAAGATTATTAAAGAAAAAACCAGTTGTATGTTTTATGATTGTCCCAATTTCTGTCTTCAAAGCTTCAGAACAACAGTTGATGGATATTTTTCTCTCGTCTAAACTTAAACCACCCCTACAATACGTAGTGAAACGCTGATCAGCACAAGCTGACAATATCCAGAGAAATACACATGTGGACAATGTCATCAGAAACTAAGCATCTTTTTCAAAAACGCACACACAAAATCGTCCAATCACAAACCAATTGACATCATCTAAGAGTCGAAAAAAATATGACTATACAAATAAATATAGTAATCAATTAAAACGAAATCACAAATTTTGAGGACTTTTTCACAAGTATTTTAAATATCAATTTATTGAAATGAATGATTCTTCATAATTAACCGGAACAACACATAGATCACTTATATTTTCAGGTCAGTACGAAGTACCAACATAATTCTGTCATCAACAAAATCAACCAAGTATGCAGGATGGCACTTGTCAAAGTAGTTACCCTAGTTCTTTAATCACGCCGAAAATAACCTTTTAACTTGTGAATTTTGAACAAAACAAGACATTATAACAGCAGAATCGACACGAAGATATATAAATAAAAGGAACTCGACGAAGAGAAGTGAGCTCGGCATGTGTGTATGTGTGTGTACCATGTGGCGGTGTCGTAGCCGGGGTGCGAGCGAGGCTAGGCGTGTCTACTTGTGAGCGGGCCCGGGCTGCCACTGGCGGACACCACCTCCCGGACCCAACCCAGGGAGCGCGCATGCGCAACGGACCTGCCTGGACCCTTCATCACTTCACCTTGCCCGTGAAACTCCTCGGGCAGCGCTGTCGGAACAAGAAACACGAGCTCAGGCAACAATATTAACCGAGTAGATTATAATGAATAAAAAGGGAACTTAACGAGAGGATGAAAAAGTCACACGCCAAAATAGGGGTGAGGGTAGCTTCGACTTAGCTTCGAAGAAGAAGAAGAAGAAGAAAAAAGAGCTACAACAATTATTACAAAGCTTGGCCAGTAAAAAGTATTAGCAACGAAAACATTCTAACTAACTCTCTGGCTTTAAGGAGCTCTAAAGTTCATGGCCGCCAGCACGTAAATTCGCCATTCAGCCCTAAACTGACACCCAACCTCCTTCAAATAAATTTCCAAATTATTCTTTGATCAACGTTTCAGCTTCCCAAAAGGTCTTCTATCTTCAGGTTTCCCAACTAAATTTAAGTGTACACTCCTGTCATCAGCCATACGCTTCACACCTCAGCATGCGCTCCTTGTTTAGGGATGCACCAAGTTTATGATGTAACATTCTCCATTCTCCTATTTGTTCATCCCTCCTAGGTTTAAACATCTTTAACAGTATTTAGTTCTCAAAAACTCTCAATTTACTATCTTGGTACAAAGTAAGAGGCTACGCTCCACATCCATAAAGAGCAACTGAGACAGAACACTCATTTATGTAGATATAGAAAGATGACACCTGGACAGGGCTTCGAACCCTGGTCTACTGGCTTTACGCACAGACCACACTACCGACTAATATATCCGGGATCTCCTCCAGGTCGGTGCATTATTCACATAAATACACCTCCAAGTGTAGTGCAGGTGTTGGTTCTTAGCTACATTAGTACGTCCATATCAAGGCCGATTAACCGGGATTTTAGATATATGATATCCATATTGCAGTCGATTAACCGGGATGTGAGATACACTATAGCCACCTCAGATCCGATTAACCGGGATTTTAGGTATATACTATCCATAATGCAGCCGATTAACCGAGATGTGAGATACACTATAGCCACTCAGATCCGATTAACCGGGATTTTAGGTATATTATATCCATATTGCAGCCGATTAACCGGGATGTGAGATAGACAATTTCCACCTCAAAGCCTATTATTATTATTATTATTATTAGCACCGCGTCTTACTGACCGTTCGGGTTATATGCTTTTAAGTACTAATTACGCTAATGGATTAGGAATTGGGAAGATTAAATTAGAGGAAGTGAATCCGCATTTGCGTGGAGAGAGAGTGGAAAACAATTTAGGAAAAACCACCCCAGTTCACCCGACCGAGATTCGAACCTCGATCTCCCCGTCCTCAGCAGTCGGGCTCAACACGACTAGCGCGTTAGTCAACTACGCCACCGAGGCGGGTTACAGCCGATTAAACAGGACTTTGGAAACATGAATACGCTTCAACCAGAATACTTGTCGAAGTAGGGATTTTTCATTATTCCCTTTACAAGAGTGAGATTGATATCAGTTTAGTTGTTTTCTTTTAAAATAGTTATTTTAAAATTTTGTTTGAATTGTTTTTAAAAGGGTAAAACAGTTCCACTGCTTTTTTAAAAGGAGAATACAGAAAACCACGCCAAGATGTAACGGCTGGTTCAAGCTTTAATACCTACCTATGTTAAGTATATTCATAGAGGATAGCCGCTGTTCACGTGGCTTAAGACTTTAGTTACACAATATATTTCAAAATGAAAAATAAATGCCCAGGTAGGTAGGTACTCGATCGATTGCTTTAAACTATAAATTCAAATCACTTGAGATGAGTTATTATAAATAATCCGGTGGGAAAACCATGTTCAGTACATATATTATTATTATTATCATTATTATTATTATTATTATTATTATTAGCACCGCGTCTTACTACCCGTTCGGGGTATACGTACTTACGCTAATGTGTAATGGTAGGGTGATTGTGAGATGAAATGGAGGACCTACAGTTTAACGTGGGATCCGAACCACGGTGGAGGCCTGGNTATTGTCAGAGGTGAAGGAAGGGTTTGGTAATCAGATAAATTTGTGCCGGGACCGAGGATTGAACCCCGGCCTCCAGCACAGAAGTCTGACACCTTACCCCTAGACCACCAGGTCACCCCAGTAAATATATCATTCGGTCTAGATTCAAAGAATGTACCAGACAAATTTTGTTAAAATTGGTTCACACATTAATTGACGTTAAGGTGCAGCAGAAGCGAGCGCGAGTAATCTTACCGTTTTTATAGCATTATATATTTTTGGCCAAAATAAATCAAATATTTCTCCAGTAACAACACAGAGTTTAGTTTTCTTCACATATTAATATCAACAGATCTTGAATATCTGTCAAGGGAGTCCTGTAATTTTTTCAAAACTTTTTAAATAAAGAGAAAAAGTTTTGACAAAATTCCAGGACAACCTTGACAGATATTCAAAATCTGTTGATATTAGCACGTGCAGAAAACTAAACTCTATGTTGTTACTGGAGAAATATTTGATTTATTTTGTCCAAAAAATGTAAATTATATAAAAACTGTAAAAAATACTTTCGATCTCTTCGGCCACACCTTAATACGTATAAAAGATCCAGACAGATAGACAGAAGAAATGCCAAATTCTTAAGTTAAAACAGAACCTCGCTATACTCGGTCAGTTAATCATAATTTCAGGGGGTGTTTGAGCCACTAAAAATATCGTCCCCCTTTATACGACCCTGATACATTAATATTAACCCTTACACAAAATTATAACCCATACACACCACACAGTAAATCGAAAAACATGTATTATTGCAGAAAGCATGGAGAAGTTTTTGTCCCGAAGGTTGTTAATTCCTGGTGACAGTTAAAATTAAAACTGTTTCACCAAATAAAAGAATTGGCGCGAATTTATATTTCCATGCATAAAAAAGAGAGTGGTACGTTAGTTAAGCTTCGGATTATAGAGGGTTTGGGACTAAATCTCTTCCAGAAAGCTACACTTCAATTAACCTATCAAATCCAAAAGAGTTAGTAGGGGTTACAGAGGAATGGATTTGAGACAAACACACATTTTCAATCCGCCATAATAAGTAAACTTCAGAAACTTTTAGTATAAGAACTATGCGTCAGACATAAATAGCAATTTTTTATTATTGTGCACTTCGATGTGTCTATTTTTTTTAAAATCCAAACCCAAAATAGGGTTATAGCTTGGAATCGTTGTCATGGCGGCGTGGAAGTGGAGTTGTGCCCGGTTAGGATGTTTCTATCAAAACTAAATACATACATATATACATAAATAATCACGCCATTCACTTACGGGGTGGGCAAGAAACTGTACATATAGCTCAAAAAACCATTAAATAAATAGATCCATTATTTAGTCCCCCCCCCCTTTTTTTTTCTACACTAATATTATAAAGAGGAAAGATTTGATTTTTTGTTTGTAATGGATAAACTCAAAAACTACTGGATCGATTTTAGAAATTCTTTCACCAATATAAAGCTACATTATCAGCGAGTAGCATAGGTTATATTTTATTTTGAAAATTTAATTTATTCCTCATAAAAATGTCGATAGTCACTCATATTTTATGGTAGAGTCTATGATGATTCTTCAATATGTGTGTTGAAAATATAATGGGGGGAAGGGGGGGGGGGCAAAGGGTCTAGTTTACAATATGCCGATTATGTGGACAGTATTGGATACAATCTGATACCAGTCAAAGATATACAGGCAAAGGATTGCATATTGCCCAGGAAAGTACGTTTTCTAGGGGCACTAGCTTCCGGTGGTTGAAGTCTCCTGAAATGAGATAGCAAATATTTTTTTTTAACAATAAATCCTTGAAATATGTATATACAATCGAAGCTGTAGCTGCTATGTATGCATTTTTGAAGACTTCAAAAACTACTCTAATTAGATGTTGGGTAATAAATAAAAAAACTTAATTTATGAATCTTTAGGGAAAAAGGGGGTGGGTGTTTAACCCCCGGCCAACCCTCGGTTAAGCCCTGACCCTACCCTGTCAACACCACGCCAATGACAGTAACGACCCACGACAGAAGGGTCAAGGTGATTCCCCAAGTGTGTAAAAATCTTGAAACTTTTGAAGAATGGCTCCAGGGAGCTGTCATCTCAAGGAGGCTGAACGCGAAGAGGAAAGGGGTGGGGAGAAACAATAAAAATAAGGAGTTTGACAAGCGCTGAAAGCCGCACGAAAATGAAATAAAACTTGGAGTTACCGCACGAGAGTACACAATGAGTGATTAAGATTGATGAAAAGATATCGAAACAAAATGGGAACATAATATATTGGTAAGATCCATATATTTAGATTTTAGGGAAAGTTATTATTTGACCCAAGCATAGTCTTTTTTATCAGCGCATCTTACTACCCGTTCTGGTTATACGCCTATGTACTAATTAAGCTAATGGTTTTAGGGAGTAGGAAGCTTATAGTTATAAGAAGTGTGCTCGAATTTGCGTGGAAAGAGAGTGGAAAACCATTTAGGTAAATAAAAACATCAGCACACCCGACCGAGATTCAAACCTCATCGTCTCTCCTCGGCAGTCTAGTCTACTGCGAGAGTAGCGCGTTAGACCATGCGGCCACCGAAGCAGGTAAGCGTTAGTTAAGGGTCTTTCTGGAAATAGTATTTAAAAATAATTGTCGAGTAAGATGTGCTGATAAAAGTGTGTAGGAGGGGGAGGGAATGGAGGTAGGCAATGCACCCTGTCATTAATCGACACACCCCCATCGGTAGTCACATGGTTTATTCCAGGGGTCAGCAATCTTTGTGATATGGGTAAAAAAAATTAATTAAAAATTAGTTAAGAAAAAACGTCAAGCAAAAAAAATAATCTTTAAATTTCTCAGAGAGTTTTAATTGTTAGTGGTGACCTGGCGGTCTAGGGGTAAGGTGTCAGACTTCTGTGCTGGCGGCTGGGGTTCAATCCTCAGTCCCGGCACAGATTTATCTGATTACCAAACCCTTCCTTCACCTCTGACAAGACATCTTGTGAATGTGGGGAGTGCCAGGCCTCCACCGTGGTTCGGATTCCACGTTAAACTGTAGGTCCTTCATTTCATCTCACAATCACCCTACCATTACACATGAGCGTAATTGCGTATAACCCGAACGGGTAGTAAGACGCGGTGCTAACAATAATAATAACAATAATTTAATTGTTAGTCTATTTTTATGAACACTATTCCTCGTTTGTTAAATCTTTTGCAAGCCAAATAAAATCAGTCAGCGGGCCGTGGGTTGCCAACCGCGGGTCTAGCCCATCACTCTCGTGTTGGAGCAAATTTCTGGTGACTAAAATATCAGGGTTCGAGTCCCGGTCGGCTGTAGTTTTTCCTAAATTGGTTTACCACTCAACCTCCATGCAAATGCGAGTACATTTTCTTTAACAACTTATCTCCCTCATCCATAATCCACTAGTGCAGTTTATGTATGCGTATAAACAAAGCGGGTACTAAGGCGCTGTCAATTGTTTTTAAAATATAACCAAGCAAGTTAGCAATGTCGATCTGGCTGAAACTAAAGCATCGCGGAATGCGATCGAAAAATTAAGTTTGTGTTAAACTTAGAGTGAATATGGTATACCTCCCGAGCACTGAGCTCTAGTCATACCCAGCATCCATCAACACCAGGAACAGCACATGGAATCCTAAGATGTCACCAGTGACTGCCGGTGATATGCTGGAATCAACACCACGAGGCGGAGACAAACGGCGGTGTACGCCCTGCGCGAATTATGAAGGAGTCCCCCGGCAAGATTAAGTACCGACACTTCCACGCTTATCTCACGGAGCAATTACACGCGCGCATTCTAGGAATAAGTTGGGAGTTCCAGTTATAACGAACGAACGTAATTTTAGAGGAAACCTCAAGAACATATGATAGAGTCAGATTTTCATAAAAAGAGACTTTCGGAAAATTGGTTAATAACAATATTAATATTTTAATAGTGCTGTTTTATAGGTTTTGAAGATATCTATTGTTGCTGTAGATCAAATGAATTGGCGTATTAATATGTAAAAGTAGAGCTTGTATTCTAACTTTATAGCTAACGTTGTTGGTGACCTGGTGGTCTAGGGGTAAGGTGTCAGACTTCTGTGCTGGCGGCCGGGATTCAATCCTCGGTCCCGGCACAGATTTATCTGATTACCAAACCCTTCCTTCCCCTCTGACAAGACATCTTGTGAATGTGGGGAATGCCAGTCCTCCACCGTGGTTCGGATTCCACGTTAAACTGTAGGTCCTCCATTTCATCTCACAATCACCTTAACATTACACATTAGCGTAAGTGCGTATAAACCGAACAGGTAGTAATACGTGGTGTTAATAATAATAATAATAATAATAATAATAATAATAATAATAATAACGTATATGATTATTCCTATGAAAAATGTGTTGTACATATCTGACTCCGTGTGAGAGCGGTAGGTTATCGACCACAAATCTAGATCACCATGATTCGATTCAGGTTAGCACTGACTGAAGTTATTTACCACTTGCATACCTGTCCGGCACGCTATTCAAGTAGTACATATTAGGACGCTAGAGTTTGAAGTATCCCTAAGCGTTGTACAAAGTTGGGCGAGTTTATTAGTCGTGTATCAAGGTATTTAGAAAGTGCGCGTTAAATACCCCAAATGCCTCAATCGATGTGCTTGTGGNGTGCCATTGGCAAGGACAGTCGGGTGTACTAAGGGTGATTATTTCTAAATGGTTTCCCAGTCTACCTCCAAGAAAATGAAGGTCCATTTCCTCTAAATTCTTCTTTTAACACTCTTACGCCATTAGCATAATTATAATGTGTACATTACAAACAAGTAGTAAGACTCTCCCTAAAAAATAATATGATAAAGTATATTCACGAAAGGTATCACCTGATGTTTGCTTTTCCTATCTTAACAGAAGATATATATGAAAGTATGTTTTTCTGCAAATGAAGCTTATTTTAGCCACATTTGAAATTGTAAAATAATTTCTTCTGGAAATGAATAGTTTGAAAACAAACAAATTGCTCCCGGAGATATTAAACCTCTGTTGATGGTTGGGAAATATTCCAGACAATATACTGCAAAGGCCTAAAGGTGAGATTACAGCGGACATGAGAGATAGTCAGTGTTTTTGTAGTTTTTATGGCAAAAAAATTTTTTCCCTCACCAAAATAAATACAATAATTCTCCAGTACAAACATAAGAGTTTAATTTTATTCCCATGGTAATATCAACAATTGTTGAATATCTGTCATGAGCATAGCTGCATTAAATGAGAAACTTTTTAAATGAAGAAAAAAGTTGTCATTTAATTCCAGGACACCCTTGACAAATATTTAACAAATGTTGATATCTCCATGTGAAGAAAATCAAACTCTTATGTTTCTAATGGAGAATTATTTGATTTATTTCGACCATAAAAATGTTTTGCTAGTAAAATGGTAAAAATACTGCCCTTAACTTGCGTCACCTATTTTCCCAATTTAAATTCTTGCTCTTAAATGTAAAACAAAATTAAGTGTCGAACTGTGGTTCCAGCGTTAGTGCTTATTAACAACCTTTCAGGATACCTGAGCTAACACGTGACGCTAAACAGCCCCGGTGAGAGCCAACAGTTCGTGTTCGTGCGACACCCCATACGTCACGTGCAACTTGCCCAATAGTTCCCAGCTCAGTCCAATAGGTTTCGCCACTTGCGATCAAAGTGGAGCTAACATCGATAACCCCGTGTGGCATTTCGTAGCCAACCAAGTGAGCACAAGGAGCAAAGCCAATTTGGCGGTTACAAAACAATCTTATAAGATAGTGGGCGGGAATTAACTTGTAATAAACTACAAACTGTTCTCAAATTCTAAATGAGACTTTATTATACGTCTATTAGAAGATACATACGGAACTAGGCTATATCACGGAGTTTATTGGTATATTATTGATATTTTAATTTTGGTAGCATGTAGATTATTTTTGAAAACGTTTAGTAAAATATTTGGTTAGGCGAGCATAGTTAATATTATTTTGACAAGATATTTATTTATTTATCGTATGCCATATTTGATCGTGAGGGATGCAGTATCTAGTTTGGTCACCGTGTGTGTAGGCTTTCAGTCAGTCTGTGGGAACAGAACGTTGTCCAGGGTTTTTGTTTGTTTGAGGTTGTCTATGCGCCATACCCGCTAGGAGATGATGATAGTGATTATGAAGGTGTGGAGCCAGTGTAAATCTTAAACCTAAAGTCGCCTACACATGACCAAATCTGTCAGGTCCAATCTGCAGGTATTCTGCCGATTGGGAGGTGTGTAGGCAAATTGGGCCGACCGGTCCGAGGTCGGGAGGTTGTCTCGGACGACCACACAATCTCCCCACTCCAACACTCCGAAAGTTGGGTCGTGTGTAAGACTGTCGGGCCGACCGGTCCAGTGTCGGGAGGTTGTCTCGGACGACCACACAATCTCCCCACTCCAACACTCCGAAAGTTGGGTCGTGTGTAAGACTGTCGGGCCGACCGGTCCAGTGTCGGGAGGTTGTCTCGGACGACCACACAATCTCCCCACTCCAACACTCCGAAAGTTGGGTCGTGTGTAAGACTGTCGGGCCGACCGGTCCAGTGTCGGGAGGTTGTCTCGGACGACCACACAATCTCCCCACTCCAACACTCCGAAAGTTGGGTCGTGTGTAAGACTGTCGGGCCGACCGGTCCAGTGTCGGGAGGTTGTCTCGGACGACCACACAATCTCCCCACTCCAACACTCCGAAAGTTGGGTCGTGTGTAAGACTGTCGGGCCGACCGGTCCAGTGTCGGGAGGTTGTCTCGGACGACCACACAATCTCCCCACTCCAACACTCCGAAAGTTGGGTCGTGTGTAAGACTGTCGGGCCGACCGGTCCAGTGTCGGGAGGTTGTCTCGGACGACCACACAATCTCCCCACTCCAACACTCCGAAAGTTGGGTCGTGTGTAAGACTGTCGGGCCGACCGGTCCAGTGTCGGGAGGTTGTCTCGGACGATCACACAATCTCCCCACTCCAACACTCCGAAAGTTGGGTCGGTTTGCCATCGTTTACCTTGCGGCCGTTTATAAGGATCTTTGTGTGCAGTGAGAGCGTTTTGTGCCAAAAATGTACAATGTCGGAAAAGGAAAGATTAGTTTAAAAAGAGATTTCCGAAATTTACAAAGATTTGCCACAAGTTTGTAAACTCGACTAAGATCTAGTTCTTTTAAAAATATTTGTATGACTAAATAGTTTTTTCTCTGTAATTACCACTTTATAACCCAAAATTTTCTTCTTCGTATTGACATTGCGTTTTGTGGCAATAAGGTTAGAGCAATACAGTTTTTTTAGAATAATAAGTAAAATGAAGATACTGATATAAAGCAAACCAAACATTAAAAATTGAACATATTAATAAAAGTTGCTTAAAAAATATTTCTAATGATGTCAATGCCTTTTAGTTTTATTCAAAAATTCACAGACTTGGTTATATTTTTTTTAAATGGGAAACAGTTAGCTAACCGGTGTGAACTGCCAAAAATACTGACCTTTCCTTGCGTCCCCAAAACACCCCAACGCGACCGTAGGTGATACAGTTTAAGTCACCGATAAACAGCAGTGGCATTAGAGCGCGTCTTGTTTCTTAGTTTTCAAAACGCTTAGCATTTATATTCGATCGGGGAGAAGTCTAAGTCCTCTTGAAGTATCCTTCCTACTATATTAATTTCGACATCAGAAATCACTCCAGATTCCCTAAATTCACAGTCTCTTTAAACGTTCCAAGTCGATCTTTTTGACTATAGACTAATAATAAACAATCTCACTACTACTTCACTATAACAGTTTTAGCATATAGAGTTTATTTAATATATCCCATTCACGATAGGTTTTTACCTGGATGACAGTTCGAAAATCATATGTTTAGGTTTTGGGTTGCCAACACTTGTAAAAGATCACAGATTTGTTATAAATGTAAAGATCTTTAATTACCTGTTATATATTACATTTAAAATAACGCAAACTTAAGTTTTCTCATACTATTTCATTTTTTTAAATAATTTCTTTTTGTCCAACTCGAAACAATATTTTAAACACAATTAAAAGTACTTATTTTTCGTTTTGGAACGTTACTGATTTTGTGTAATATAGTACACACATCAATACCTTTTAATACAGGCATCGTATTTACTCTGAAAAGAAAAAATTGTTGTCATTTTTTTACATACAATAAATGATTTTATGAATATTTTATCGTATTTTGAAATATTTAACTGAATAAAGTATTTTCATAATATGCGTGTCTGCATCATTGTAAAAAACTTGTTTACCGTTATGTTCAACCACATGGTTTAAATTCGTCAGTCGCCATTTTGAGGCTATGTTCGTTAGAAGTTTTTGTGAAAGTGGTGTTAATATGTTTTTAAGTGGAATAAAACGATTAATAAACTTTGTGTCCGACCTCAAATAAATATATAAATAATATTGGCCTAAATTACTGTGGTTAGCTATCACATTAATATATTACCATCTGTTTTCATTACAGTCATCCAAAGTGATAGATGTCAGCTGTTGGCGTAGTGATATATTGGGGATTACTTCTAGTAACATTTCGAGCTGTCATCCAGGTAAACTTAGCTCGTGAATGACTTATAAGTACAAGGTTGCCACTATTATATTAATACAACATTCTATGTATTTTCCAGGCTTTCCAGATGTACGGTAATCCGCTTTTTTTCCAAATATTTTATTTGGAAAGTGGTTTAGAAGAATGAAATTTCACTTGTTATAAAATGGACTACTATGAAGTCCCGCCATTCGTGTTTATAACAGGAGAATTTGACCTTGATGGGGATATAATATATGCAGTTGTCACGCAACCCAATGTTTAAAGGCTGGAAGAAAAGATGGGAGAAAGTGTGAAAGAAATAGGATCTAACGTGATTATTTCTTCAGTTTGCTTTTTCTTGTATGTAAAGGCCTACTGTTTAAAGATTGTAGTTTAATGTTCAAAAATCATATATAATTCGCCTTTTTTTTTGTGTGAAATTTCCAGTAATTTTCAGGTGAATGAAACCCTGTTATGCGTAATAAAATAAGACATAATCAATATAATATTTAACATTTTTAGGTCAACGGCATAATCGCTGATGTTAAAGGGTTACGTGCAATTAATTTTGTCACCATCGTGAAATAGAATAAATAGTCTGAAGCAAGCATGTCAAAACTCGTTTGATCAAAAGAGCCACAATGGAAATTGAAAATAATGAGGGGGGCCAAAATTAAAAAAAAAATTACACCCATTAACTTAATTTTTTTTCAACTTAGTATCTCAAAAGGAAAGAGAAAAAAAAGTAGACCCCTATATAAAACGATAGTACTAGCCCTCTATTTTTGCAAAAAAAAAAAAATGTTATTCCTTTTATTTGCATCATACCTTGCTACCCGTTAGTATTGTACGCTTATGTAGTAATTACGTTATTGGTTTTAGGGGTTAGGTAGGCTTAATTTAAAGGAAGTGTACCCACAGTTGCATAGAGAGAGGGTAGAAAAACAGTTTAGAAAAAACCCAACCTCAGTACACCCGACCGAGAGTCGAATCTTGATCTCCCCGTCATCGGCAGTTTAGTCTTTCACGAGAGTATCGCGTTAGACCCCACGACCATCGAAGTGGGGTGTCAATGATATCAATGTCGGCCTTTTAATCTTGTGCCTAAATCACTTTGATAATAGTTATTGAAGAAGGGTGTTTGGTTAAATTTCATGTGAGAATACAACTGTTAAAATAATATTACTAATATTTGGGGGGGGGGGGG
>CABFVX010000775.1:158290-170895 GCA_902151425.1 Timema shepardi
GCATTATTATTTTCAACACACATATTGAAGAATCATCATAGACTCTACCATAAAATATGAGTGACTATCGACATTTTAATGAGGAATAAATCAAATTTTCATAATAGAATATAGCCTATGCTGCTCGCTGGTAACGTAGCTTTATATTGGTGAAAGAATTTCTAAAATCAGTCCAGTAGTTTTTGAGTTTATCCATTACAAAAAAACAACTTTCACCCTTATAATATTAGTGTAGAAGTATAGATGAGAGTCCGAGTTGACGATTTGGTTGTGTTGCGCGTGGCTGCAATGGAAGCTTAGGGCAACGTTTTATAAACTGTGTTCCGCGGAGCTTTTGGGCTACGCCAATTATCTCATGCTCAGCGAGGCGATTTTATAATATTATTTATTGTTCTTCACTCTATGAAATAGCATCAGTAATTAGGATTGTCAATTTTTATTTTTTATCTGAATAAAGGACATTTGCCATAGGTGCATCCAGAACATGTAAGCATTTCCATTTGTTGAATACTTTTAGGCCTACCTCTAAAAGTTAACTGTCGTTTACTGAAAGCTCATAATATAATGTAATATTGATAGTATTTAAAAGTATACTAGTTCATCACTCAAAAATGCTTATAAGTGACTAAAAAACTACACAAACCAAGAAAATATTAATTTAAATACCAACGTAACAAAAAATTACCAATAGAATATACAATCATATAACGACCGAGCTTATGTGCAAATGAGTATTGTATCTGATGGGGGGGGGGGNAGATGACATATCAGACAACCCGCAGAGGTGGAAACGTCGAACAATAATGATGACGACGATGATGTCATCAAAATCCGGGCCCTGCTTATGCTACGCCATAGTAGAAACGTGCAAGTTAAAACTTTATACATTTCAGGATGAACTGAAGGAACAACCCAACTAGATAATTAGAGTGGATTTAGTTAATTTAAGCTAAACTCAATTAGAAACAGATGGTTGGGGGGTGGGAGGAAAATTTGAGTCGGTGTTGACTAACGTTCCTACTTATGCGGTAGAATGTGCACAGCTGTTTGTTATGAGTTGACTTTGGCTGGCGACAAACAAATACATCGCAACCTATACCTTCTAATGACACGGGGGAAATTAATCAGGGTGTTCAGCCAAACTATATTTTAAAATTATCTGACTTTTCCAAGTTCCGTAGCCATTATAATTTTATCTAGACCACAATGTTTGAATATTAAGTACATTACTAACATCATTTAATTAAGATCACAATTTAGGGTAATTATTTTTTTCTAGATATATCCACATCATGAAACTATGTCACTCCATGGAGGGATTACGGTGAGAGTGTAGGAAAAGCGATAAAAAAAATCCGGTGTTTTTGTAGTTTTTATAGTAAAACTTTTCTTAGCAATAATAAATAGAATATTGATTCGGTAGAAACATAAAGAGTTTAATTTTCTTCACATGTTGACCTCAACAGTTGCTGAATATATGTTTTGAGTATATGATGAGAAACTTTTTAAATGAAGGGTTAAAAGTCGTCATTGAATTCCAGGACAATCTTGATATATATTTAAGAACTGTTGATATTGCTATGTGAAGAAAATTAAACTCGGTGTTTCTAGTGGAGAAATGTTTGATTTCTTTTGACCAAAATAATTTGTTGCCATAAACACTTACCTTTTCTCCCCCTCCCCTATACCCCCCCCCCTAATACCATTTCTGCCTAAGGCAATACATTATTGGGTAGTTCAAAATAGCTGCGAGACAAAGTCATTCTTAGTCCCTTCTACCAATAATATAATCAATTTCTCACACAAACTGATAATCATGACTCAAATTTGGTTAAAGATTTGTGTTAATAGGGAGGAAAAGAAATTCAAGAAAATCACATGTTGACCTTGAGAATTAGTATTAGTCTCCTTAACACGATCAGCTGTGTTAAAGGAGATACCCCGGTGTATATTAACGCAAAGAATAAAATATTATTATGACTATTGTAGATCAAAATTTGTGTGTTTTTATACAAAACGTAAAAATTCTAGATATTTTATAAGATCCCATTACTTTTCCTCGACCAAACAAATTTCCTGGCAGTTCTATATTCTCCAGATCACTGGATACCCTGAGTATAAAAGCTTATAAAAAAACACATAGTGGCGCTACGTGACATTAATGGATGGAGTGGTTAGAAAGGGGGAGGGGGCGCCATACGGGGTCAGGCATCTTCTAAAAGTGTGTTACGTAATTAAATGACCTCTCCCTAAAGAAAATATTCGGGTCAGCTGAAACATTATGTAAAAGCAACTAAGCACTTGCGAAGGGTAGGAGAGATGGTGGGCTGTGCCGACCCCGGGTATCGATCAGTCTAGGGGCAGGCCAGACCCCGGGACGCTGCGCCCCCTCCCTTGATCCCCCACTACTCTCAGAGTCCTGCTTTACTAATTTATAGACAGTTCTTTTTAAAACCGCCAGTAGGCCAGCGGGTGTGAGACACCAGGCTCTCTTATCACGGGTCGAGTCACTGTAGTAGTACCCCTCCCCCACCACCGGTAGCACTAAGGTCTGGGGTAGGGCTGCATACGGACTCAGCCCCGTTAAGAGAGGTTGGGAAAGCAGGCTGTCGGGGTTCGGCCCATGTTGGTGTACTAACTCAGCCCCATTAAGAGTGGTTGGGAAAGCAGGTTGTCGGGGTTCGGCCCATGTTGGTGTACTAACTCAGCCCCATTAAGAGCGGTTGGGAAAGCAGGTTGTCGGAGTTCGGCCCATGTTGGTGTACTAACTCAGCCCCATTGAGTGGTTGGGAAAGCAGGTTGTCAGAGTTCGGCTCATATTGGTGTACTAACTCAGCCCCATTGAGTGGTTGGGAAAGCAGGTTGTCAGAGTTCGGCCCATGTTGGTGTACTAACTCAGCCCCATTAAAGAGTGGTTGGGAAAGCAGGCTGTCGGAGTTCGGCCCATGTTGGTGTACTAACTCAGCCCCATTAAAGAGTGGTTGGGAAAGCAGGCTGTCGGAGTTCGGTCCATATTAGTGTACTAACTCAGCCCCATTAAGAGTGGTTGGGAAAGCAGGCTGTCGGGGTTCGGCCCATGTTGGTGTACTAACTCAGCCCCATTAAGAGTGGTTGGGAAAGCAGGCTGTCGGAGTTCGGCCCATGTTGGTGTACTAACTCAGCCCCATTAAGAGTGGTTGGGAAAGCAGGCTGTCGGAGTTCGGCCCATGTTGGTGTACTAACTCAGCCCCATTAAGAGTGGTTGGGAAAGCAGGCTGTCGGAGTTCGGCCCATGTTGGTGTACTAACTCAGCCCCATTAAGAGTGGTTGGGAAAGCAGGCTGTCGGAGTTCGGCCCATGTTGGTGTACTAACTCAGCCCCATTAAGAGTGGTTGGGAAAGCAGGCTGTCGGAGTTCGGCCCATGTTGGTGTACTAACTCAGCCCCATTAAGAGTGGTTGGGAAAGCAGGCTGTCGGAGTTCGGCCCATGTTGGTGTACTAACTCAGCCCCATTAAGAGTGGTTGGGAAAGCAGGCTGTCGGAGTTCGGCCCATGTTGGTGTACTAACTCAGCCCCATTAAGAGTGGTTGGGAAAGCAGGCTGTCGGAGTTCGGCCCATGTTGGTGTACTAACTCAGCCCCATTAAGAGTGGTTGGGAAAGCAGGCTGTCGGAGTTCGGCCCATGTTGGTGTACTAACTCAGCCCCATTAAGAGTGGTTGGGAAAGCAGGCTGTCGGAGTTCGGCCCATGTTGGTGTACTAACTCAGCCCCATTAAGAGTGGTTGGGAAAGCAGGCTGTCGGAGTTCGGCCCATGTTGGTGTACTAACTCAGCCCCATTAAGAGTGGTTGGGAAAGCAGGCTGTCGGAGTTCGGCCCATGTTGGTGTACTAACTCAGCCCCATTAAGAGTGGTTGGGAAAGCAGGCTGTCGGAGTTCGGCCCATGTTGGTGTACTAACTCAGCCCCATTAAGAGTGGTTGGGAAAGCAGGCTGTCGGAGTTCGGCCCATATTGGTGTACTAACTCAGCCCCATTAAGAGTGGTTGGGAAAGCAGGCTGTCGGAGTTCGGCCCATATTGGTGTACTAACTCAGCCTCATTGAGTGGTTGGGAAAGCAGGCTGTCGGGGTTCGGTCCATGTTGGTGTACTAACTCAGCCCCATTAAGAGTGGCTGGGAAAGCAGTTTGTCAGAGTTCGGCCCATATTGGTGTACTAACTCAGCCCCATTAAGAGTGGCTGGGAAAGCAGGTTGTCAGAGCTCGGCCCATATTGGTGTACTAACTCAGCCCCATTAAGAGTGGCTGGGAAAGCAGGCTGTCGGAGTTCGGCCCATATTGGTGTACTAACTCAGCCCCATTAAGAGTGGCTGGGAAAGCAGGTTGTCAGAGTTCGGCCCATATTGGTGTACTAACTCAGCCCCATTAAGAGTGGCTGGGAAAGCAGGTTGTCAGAGTTCGGCCCATATTGGTGTACTAACTCAGCCCCATTAAGAGTGGCTGGGAAAGCAGGTTGTCAGAGCTCGGCCCATATTGGTGTACTAACTCAGCCCCATTAAGAGTGGCTGGGAAAGCAGGCTGTCGGAGTTCGGCCCATATTGGTGTACTAACTCAGCCCCATTAAGAGTGGCTGGGAAAGCAGGTTGTCAGAGTTCGGCCCATATTGGTGTACTAACTCAGCCCCATTAAGAGTGGCTGGGAAAGCAGGCTGTCGGAGTTCGGCCCATGTTGGTGTACTAACTCAGCCCCATTAAGAGTGGCTGGGAAAGCAGGTTGTCAGAGTTCGGCCCATATTGGTGTACTAATTCAGCCCCATTAAGAGTGGTTGGGAAAGCAGGCTGTCGGAGTTCGGCCCATGTTGGTGTACTAACTCAGCCCCGTTAAGAGTGGCTGGGAAAGCAGGTTGTCGGAGTTCGGCCCATATTGGTGTACTAATTCAGCCCCATTAAGAGTGGTTGGGAAAGCAGGCTGTCGGAGTTCGGCCCATGTTGGTGTACTAACTCAGCCCCGTTAAGAGTGGCTGGGAAAGCAGGTTGTCGGAGTTCGGCCCATATTGGTGTACTAATTCAGCCCCATTAAGAGTGGTTGGGAAAGCAGGCTGTCGGAGTTCGGCCCATGTTGGTGTACTAACTCAGCCCCGTTAAGAGTGGCTGGGAAAGCAGGTTGTCGGAGTTCGGCCCATATTGGTGTACTAATTCAGCCCCATTAAGAGTGGTTGGGAAAGCAGGCTGTCGGAGTTCGGCCCATGTTGGTGTACTAACTCAGCCCCATTAAGAGTGGCTGGGAAAGCAGGTTGTCGGAGTTCGGCCCATGTTGGTGTACTAATTCAGCCCCATTAAGAGTGGTTGGGAAAGCAGGCTGTCGGAGTTCGGTCCATGTTGGTGTACTAACTCAGCCCCATTGAGTGGTTGGGAAAGCAGGCTGTCGGAGCTCGGTCCATGTTGGTGTACTAACTCAGCCCCATTGAGTGGCTGGGAAAGCAGGTTGTCGGAGTTCGGCCCATGTTGGTGTACTAATTCAGCCCCATTAAGAATGGTTGGGAAAGCAGGCTGTCGGAGCTCGGCCCATGTTGGTGTACTAACTCAGCCCCGTTAAGAGTGGCTGGGAAAGCAGGTTGTCGGAGTTCGGCCCATATTGGTGTACTAATTCAGCCCCATTAAGAGTGGCTGGGAAAGCAGGTTGTCAAGAGTTCGGCCCATGTTGGTGTACTAACTCGGACACGGCTATTGTGGCGTTGACCTAAGGATGGATGTAAATGTTTTATATAAAGGTGAAAGATATACCGCAACTGGTATGAAACAAAACATTCCTGAACCATCCTAACCTAACCTGACCTAACCTATGGCACAGCACTATCATAACTTAAACAAGCCTACGAGGCACAACACGATCCTAAGTCTGTGCATAATGAGATGGAAAGTTTGTGGTTGGTTCATCAGATCAAATTAATATCTCCCCCGGGGCAAGAAGTCAACTGAGGAGTCGAGAAGCATTGGTTCGAACACGGGTGGCCCTTAGAGGAGTTTATTCCCCGTTCACTTGACGCACTCTTCGGTTTAAATGTGATTTTTTATTAGTACGTTTGGCGGAATGTTTAATCACAAATTAATTTAAGAGGATAGGGAAGAATAGATTAATTTTATAGTAAAGTTTCTAAAAAAATATTTCGTGAGTTCCTTTCATAAGAAAAATTGGCAGCGAGCCCAGGAATTAATGTTTAAGCAATTTGAGTTACTCTGTCAGTTTTTGATAAGTTTTAGATCATAAAAGAAATATAAATAATTAAGTATTATGTATCGTAAAAAAATGCGTACCTTCAGCTATATTTAATATTATCAGAAGTACCCAGCGTTGCTCTGGGTAACTACGCAATGAATTACGTGGTTACCCCGGGCAACGTTTTTCTTTGCTTCAAACAGACAGAAAAATAACCCTTCATTTTATTCCTTCCTCCACATTTTTTTAAATTAAAAAAATAATTAAAATCTCATCTTCGAATTGCAAATGTTCGTGCACAGGGGGTACTAATTTAAAATTTTCAGACTTCTCTGCGTGTGTTAGGTATTGTGCAGTGCTCATGACCGACACTATATTGATTTTATACGCAAATTACCAAGGGAAACAAATAGTTTATCTAATTATACAATTTTTTTAGCACTGCGTCTCACTACTTGTTCGGATTATACGTGTATGTACTAATTTGGATAATGGGTTTTTAGGGATTATGAAGGTTATATTTTATAGGATGTGTACTCGCACTTGCGTGGAGGGAAGGTCGAAAACCATTTTGGGGGGGGAAACACCTCAATACCCCCGACAGAGATTCGAACCTCAATTTCCCAGTAATCTGAAGTCTAATCTATAGCGCGTTAGACCATACAGCCACCTAAGCGTGTTCATTCTAATTATAATTAAAATTGTGTTCGTGTAATGACTGTAATCATACCGGAAGAAGTTTATTTTTGTGAAAAAACAACAACGAAACAAATATTGAATTAAAGGTTGTAGAGTACTATAATTTTAATAGTTCCATTGTAAATAAGATTTAATTTACTCACGTTTGTCAAGGTTTGCTGCGACCCCCACAATCTCTTTTACGAACCCCAAGGGATTGAGACCCACAGTTTAAGAACCTGTGATATATGCAATAAATATCGTTGACGATTTTATAGTTTCTAGTACGCTTTAAAAAAAAATCCAGAGTAACAATTTTGTCCACGGGAAATGACCATTCAAAGAAGATTGAAATTAGTTAAAAATAAATGATACGGTGCATCGCACAGACTTCCTCTATTTTTTAATCTTTAAACAAAATAATATACATTGTTACAGAAACACTCCACAAAAGAGCTTACATTAAATAATATACACTGCTAAAGAAACAACGAGAAAAGAGGAACTTGCCCGTCCACCAAAGAGAATTACATTCAGTTTCACATTTCAAAGACCTCCATAAAAATTAATGTATTTGCATATATCTCAGAAACTATTGTTTTATAAAATTATATTTAAAATAAAAAGATTTATATTTTTACACTATCAAGTTGTTTCGTATCTCAAATAGTTTCGAAGATTTGATCAAAATTGGAAACTTCTGCTTATGTAAAGTACCCTTAAAATCATTTTGATGGGAACACGAGAGTTTCCATCTTGTGTGTAATGTTAAACAATGCCAAGATACAAAATTTAATAAAAATCGTTTGAGCGGATTTTGAGAAAATCTTTTTTATTTCTTTTAGCTCTTCAGTAAACCTGATTCCGAAAATTCCTCGAAGGAACCTTAAAATAACCCTTGAACCAAAGCTCAAGGCCAAGAAACCGGCACATAGTCAGACAGACAGATGGCATCACTAAAACAACTTTTTTATGGGATCATGAAACGTCGACGCTTATCAAAGTCCTGAGATAGATTATTTTTAGATCACAATACCTCTCTCTCCGAGGGGTTGAGAGAAATTAAAAGATTGCTCTACTCTTGTAGGGTGAGCCAAGGTCACGAAAGAATAGCTGTGGCGGGTTGAAAGCGGATGACGGGTCAAGGTAATTTGGAAAGTAGGTCACGTTCTGAAAGCGGGGGAATGTGTATTGCAAGAAACAAACTGGGACACACACAAAAAAAAAAAAGCGTTTACGCAAAATGTGACGTTCCCTTTCTTGTGATTTTTCGTTGTTTTTTTAAATGTTACTACCCGAAATGACTTTCTGCAATTTACATTATTCAAGGACACACTATCAAAAAGATGAAACCCAAACTGGCAGTCCCGCTAGTCATAAGTAAACGTAATCTCGTTATTTGTAGTGAATTGTATTGCCAGTGATGCGGAGGTCAACATTCAAACAGCGGTAAAGTCCGCGAGGGGTAGTTTTCTATGAGTAGTTTAACTCTGTCTTTTCCACATTCCCTTTCTTAAAATAATATGGATGAAATAGAGGGTGCTTGCAAAACCTTTTTATTTATAACTAACCAACTTTTCCATGTTTTAAACATAATTTTTAAAAAAAGACAATCATTTTACAGTTTTTCTTGACGAATAACAATTTTTCCGTTTATTACATTGGTCACATATTTCCGAAAACAAACCTAAAGGTTGTTAAACATTAACAATATTATACGTTCTTTATTCAGTATTTAATGTTTAAATATTATTTGTGACCCTGTGTAAATGTGTTATAAGACAAACATCGTACCTATGGTACAACCATATCATGTTAAGAATGGCATAACTAGGAAAGACATCAAGAAATAAAATCTCTCACTTTTGTTTTAGTATGTATATGAAAAATTAATAGGTTTTTTAGTCAAGTATTTAAATTACTTAATCGTTTTACTTAATTTTTATTTAATTTCCTGACATTTCCTTATTTTATCTTACACCAACAATCCTCTTAATTTTCCAGGTTTTTCTAGTTTTTTCCTTTCCGCAGCCACACGGTTTAAAAGATATGTATGCAAAATTGTATATTTAAAAAAGTTAAATTTAAGTAGATAATGGAAAAACCACCCTCAATTTCCCCGGCTAGGGGTAGTTCATAGTGGGTGTGTAGATATTTAAGTACACGTCTTTTATATGGATAATACTTTTGAAACAACGCGCTCTTAAAAGATCCAATAATAGGTTCGGAGCAGGGGTGGATTGTTTACTATTCCTACTGACATAAAGTCTGTTCAGCGTGGGAATTGTTTTCTGAAAGGCCTTCTTCCCTACCAGAAATCTATTATATAGTAGGATATTGGTAGGAAAAAAGACCTTTCAGAGAGTAATTCCTACCGTGCATGGAGTTTAGCTGTCCTAGCATGTGGTCTCTCAGAGAAATATATTTTAGCACCGCGCATTACTAGCTATCCGTCTTACTAGCTGTTAAGGTTATACGCATATGTACTAATTACGATAGTGAATTAGGAATGTTGAATTTAGAGGGAGTTTACCCACATTTGCGTGGAGGGAGGAATACCATTTTGGAAAACCACCCCCAGTACACCTGACCGGGAATATAACCCCGATCTTACCTGTCATCGGCAGGCTAATCTATTGCTAGAGTGACTCCTTAGACCATGCGGTCACCTAAGCGGCTCTCAAGATAATTGACACCTGATATCGCTACCAGAAAATGTTCACCAAAACAAAAAGTATCATATCGACCGGTATGTTTTGACAATACCCCTTCTCAACGACGCCAACCTGTCGCTAGCAGATTCAGTCAACAAGAACCCCCTTCCCCCCACCCTGACGACGCTCTAATTGTGGCGTCCAACTCTAGTGACGGCGCCGCGGCGAGTTAATCGCGTTGTCGCTGTACTGGCTGGACCGGATGTTAGGGTCCTGGTCCTTCCCGGGATAAAATATATTTCATCGTCATCCACATATTACTGCAGGGTGATCGGTGTTACTTACGGTAATGTCACCATTTTCTTTCTGGATACAAAATTCAATCGAAATCGTTAGAGCGGATTTCTAGAAAATCTGGTTTATTTTTCTCTATTTCTTTTTTTTGAGCTTCAGTAAACGAGCCTTAATTTTAGAGTTGGATATTTAATTCCTAAAAATCCTCAGGAGAACCTTATTAAAACATTAGATACCAAGTTTCAGCCCAATCGGTAAAATGATTTAGGCTCTAGGCCAAAAGATAGAGACAAAAAAATAAGAAAACAAGTAAGCGGTGAAATTTTAAATATATAATAATTAAATAATATATTAATAACAATAAATCATGTACTTATAGTATTATTAGTACATTAAGACTATATATTAATAACTTATGAACACCTATTTTATTTTTTTCAACTTATAAAATGGAGGTTCGCGTCAATTTATTTAATATGGAAAGTTACTTTAGGTATAATTGTATAATTTAATTTTATATATTAAAGATATACATACACACACACACTGTAATGATATGGAATTATACATATCAATAATTTATTATTCAATCTATATTCAAAATTACGATATTTAATATTCGAGCGGGTAGTAAGATTTATTTTTGTAGAACTGTCGAGTTGCCAGGTGTGGTGAAACCCTTCTACGTCTCTGTTTAAAAAGACAACGCACTTTCTGTGGAAAGAGACGCACCTGGATGACCTCACCCCTTTTCTTGTAGGAAGCTTCGAGAAGGAACTGTCGCTTGATATACCCCCTTCAAATGCGCACATCTCCTCACTACTGGTGATCCTTCCTTCTTGACAAGAAGAAGTATAGCTAACATTCATGTAACGCAATAGTCGGGCTTTTTATCAAAATATAAAATGCGTGTGATGTCTAGCTAAAAAGTAAACAGTTCATTCATTTAAAATATAATAAAAGACTATAAAAATAAAAGAAACACCAGAACTTTTAATTTATAAAATAATACAATTAATTATCACAATAATGTCACCCTAACGATGGCATATAGACATTTCTTATCAGGCTAGCGTTTTAATTATTACAACACATATTGATATATATTTAAATATCAAATCGCAAAAACTACTTATTCTGTCTCAAAGGGTCGTGAAACGTCGACAATTAATATCGAAATCTCGAGTTCTATATTTTGTTTTACCATCACAATACTTCTCTCTCTGAGGGGCTGAGATAAACTAAAAAAAATGCTATTGAAAAAAAAAAATCAAGACAAGTAAAAACTAATATGAAAAGTTGTCAGAGGATATAACCAAGACTTCGGTGACAAAACGCCAAGACAAGCCAAGACCGTGTAGTTCAAAGTGTTACAACCAGGGTTCTCTGATCTTAAGGGGGCGGTGGGGGCGCGACAAAAAGTTAGCCAACAAAGTGGGCGGGGCTATGACGGGGGTGTGGGGGTTTCAGGCTCGAGACTTGGAACCCTACCAAGCAGAGAGGGTAGTCTAGCGACGAGGGGTATATATTTCAATCCTCACACCCTTATATATCACCATGTCGACTGCCTCGGTGGAAGCTGGAAGAGACTCCCCTCCCCCCTCCCCATCCTTACCCTACAAAAAATCAAACCCCTATTTAAAAAAAAAATTGAGGCAGGGGATCGCACAGTCTTTCGATACGTTATTACAGAAGGGTTTGGTGGAAAGGCCTTGGTTCTTGTTCAAAACGGATTTCCTCAATAAAGTATCTATGGTTGTTCAAAACGTTGTCAAATGTGTGTGCCAATTCTATATATTTATTTAATAAACCATTTTAAGATAGTTTTGATTATGTACACCTGTATCACACGTGAAGAGTTCATATAAATCAAAAATGAGAAAAAAAAACCCACCCAATTTACGGATCAAACTACATTCTCCTTAATCAGCCATGTTGTCAACTCGACTATTCATTTGAGAAAAGTATATATTTTAATATTCTACACCACATCACAATTTTATAGATACACGCTTCAGTGGCCACGTGGTCTAACGCGCTACTCTCGTGTTGGATTAGACTGCCAATGACGACTGGATCGGGGTTCGATCCCAGTCGGGTGCACTAAGGGTGATTTTCCTAAACGGGTTTACACTCTTCATCTACGCAAATTCGGGCGCATTTCTTCTCGATTAAACCTTCCGAATCCCTAAACCATTGGTGTAATAATTAGTACGTAAGCTTATAACCCGAATTGGTAGTAGGACGCGGTGCTAAAAATTATAGATTTTTTTACCGTTCAGATTAGACGCTAAAACGTTAATTTGGTAAGGATTGGGAATTTAAATTTGAGAGAAAATGTATCCACATTTACATAATGGGAGGGTGGGAAACCGTTATTTTAAAAAATTAGTGTAAAATAATTTAGGAAATACCACCCTTAGTTCACCTGACCGGGATTCGAGCCTCGATCTCCCTGTCATTTAGTGTATACTCTGTTGCAAGGATGACGCCTTAGACCAAGCGGCCACCGAAGCTGGTATGTGACCATTTGACTGTGATGGATTATAAACTAAAGTAATGTATTTATTTATTTGATTCAATTAACGTGGGCATTCTGAACCGACTGATTATATCATCGCATGATAATTTCTATGAGCAAGATAAAAAAAAAGCCTACCAATTTTGCAGGGAAAGGTACTTTCAAATACCTTCCAAGGATATTATACAAGCCACTTAGGACCGACGGCTTTACTTCCCCTCCGAAGGAAGTTACGTTACGGACTGTTAGCTTTCAAGAGAAATCCGTC
>CABFVX010000775.1:171059-199671 GCA_902151425.1 Timema shepardi
CACCGAGATCGACCGCACCCCTAATATTTCATCGACGATCACTATGAACAAACTTAAAGCATCAGAATAATCATTTATTAGCACCTTACCCAGTTAATTACAATATCTAATAGTTGTTATGAAATCCAATTTAATCGAAGTTATCCTTCCAAGTAGTTCTCAAAGTCACCGCCAGGCAGCAGGGAAAACGTGTAAATCCTCCCAGCAAGGCGTTGAAAGATCTGTAAGAGATAGGGCGCGCCAGCCAGCCTCGCCTTCCAAAACCAAAACTTTGCGTGCTTTATGGGAATGATCATTTGTAAATGTGTGTGTGTGTGTGTGTGTGTGTGAAACAGAGACAGACGGGGACGGAAATGAAAGCTTTCACTGGTTAAAAGCTCGGGAGTTTGGGACCGGCGGAGAGAAAGAGAGTGTGTTTAATTAAAGCCGGCGGACGAAGGAATAAGTTCGACGACGCCTAAGCGCTCCTGAAAGTTGGTACAGAGAACATAAACCGGAGGAATTATGGGTGCTGTGTTCTCGCGTGTCTTCCGGCTCTGGCGGCAATTAATAGTTGTTGGCAGCCCACCCCCGCCTCCCCCCTGAGAGGCTGGCACGGCCCGATACACCCCCGGTCCCCCGCACCTACTTCATCCTACGAATGCACCTTCACTCGAGGTGGCTTTCTCACAGCTATTAATAATATTGTCACGCCGCGAAAAGCTCGCACCCTGTGCCAGTCCCCGCAACTACATTCTTTTTTAGATGGGACGTTAGAATCTTATCTATTGTGTTAAAGAAACTCGATATTAAAAAAATAAAATAAAAAATATCTTGGATTCAAATATGAAGGGCTTAACTTGAAATTATAATGTTATGTAATTAATAGGAATGTGCTATTATTCTATGAAAATTTTGTTTAAAAGTTATTTTAAATATTCGCATTATTATATTTATATGTTGGTTGTTAAATGAGAAATGACCAATGACCATCTCTGTAGGTTAGTGGTCAGAATTACTGGCTACATATATAGAGGTCCCGGGTTCGATCCCTGAGGCTTCCAGATTTTTCTGTGAAGCAATAAGTTTAGAATGGGGTTAACTCAACCTTGTGATGACAAATGAGGAGTTAATTGAATGAAAAGGTAGCGGCTCCGGTCTATAAAAGTGATATTAAAAGCCGGAGAATTCGTTGTTCTGACCATATTCAAGTGGCACTATATTGTCCACGGTGGCCGCTGCTTCGGTATATCTCGATTACAGGATGACGCCATGAAGTTTTTACTAAAACAAAATTTAAAAACATTTTTGTCAGTAAATTATCAAGAGATTTTAGATAGTCAACCGCCATGTTTATTGTTTATTTTGTGTTTGCACAAGAGACTCGCTGATCTTAGACTATGCCCCAAATATAGAGCGAAGACCAATTTGTATCACTTGCTGCATTCATGCCCAGGAAAGTGCAATCTAGCGGTAACATTTTAAATACATTCCTCTAGATTCTTTAAACCGTAATATATCTGACAAAAAAAAAGTAGTACTAAAGGTTTAACCTTTCGTCCATTAAAGTGGGCCATTTTACCGTTAAGGTAATTCACTAGTTAAAAAAATGTTACTGCACAATTTTAACACGTATATCATTCTAAGCTACAATTAATAATGATTCAATTATTTCAAATCATTACAATTTACGACTTATAAGGAGTCAAACTTACGATCCTATGATTTCTGCGTACCATTCATCGTTTTATTATTATTATTAGCACCGCGTCTTACTACCCGTTCGGGTTATACGCACTTACGCTAATGTGTAATGGTAGGGTGATTGTGAGATGAAATGGAGGACCTACAGTTTAACGTGGAATCCGAACCACGGTGGAGGCCTGGCATTCCACACATTCACAATATGTATTGTCAGAGGTGAAGGAAGGGTTCGGTAATCAGATAAATCTGTGCCGAGACAGAGGATTGAACCCCGGACCCCAAGCAGAGAAGTCTGACACCTTACCCCTAGACCGCCAGGTCACCCATTCATTGTTAAGGTAAAGTAATTAATGTTTGCGGCTGAGATTTAATTTAACTAGATATTCATGTGACGTGCACACAATGTAATATTTATAACATTAATAGTAATCAAACCCGCCTCGGTGGCGTAGTTGGCTAACGCGCTAGTCGTGTTGAGCTCGACTGCTGAGGACGGGGAGATCGAGGTTCGAATCTCGGTCGGGTCAACTGGGGGTGGTTTTTCCTAAATGGTTTTCCACTCTCCCTCCACGCAAATGCGGGTTCCCTCCCTCTAATTCAACCTTCCCAATTCCTAATCCATTAGCGTAGTAAGTACTTAAAGCGTATAACCCGAACGGGTAGTAAGACGCGTTGCTAAATAATAATAATAATAGTATCATATTTTATTCTTTACCCCTTATATGAATACCTAGTTAGACTATATATCAGCCCTATACCTTAATTACTTTACCCTAACAATGGTACGTAAAAAGCATAACATACATAGCAAGTTTGACCCCGTATAACGCGAAACTGTAAAGATTTAAAATAAACGAATCACTATTTATTACTTATAATAAATATACACTTGTTAATTAATTGTGCACCAATATGTTGTGTCGAATGACTTAAAGAGTTAAAACCAACTAAACTATCCCATAATCAAGTAAAAGACCTAAATAATATTAGGCAGTCCTAAGAATTGAGTCAATAATTTCTAGACCTATACTCGACTTTTTTTAACAACTTAACCTGAGGGACAAATGACATGTGTGTTAATCTAAATATAAGCATATATAAAACGTAGGTATCATATTTTAGTCGCGCGCTCTAGTGTTAATACCAGCTAATAGTGACTTCAAACAAACGAACAGTGGTTTTCAACATTTACTAGGGGTACCTAGGCAAATAAAATTTAGTAATGGCGGGCATTTGTTTAGCTCCAAAGTTACTCTAATTTTGAATCTGATAAAAAAAATTTTTTTAAAAGAAGCCCGGGGTTCTTATTAGTTATGTATCCTACACAATTTCATTCAAATATGAATTTTGAACTCTCACTAATGTTTACAAATTTTATTAACTAATTAAAGTATTTTTTTTTATTTGGCAAAATGAATGGCAGTTTAACTCGTCTTACACTGAATCAAGTCAATGTATAAACTAATAAATCACTTATTATTATGATTGTTATTATTATTATTACTACTATGATTATAAAAAAATAATATACTAAATTGTAAATTTAATCATTAACTTATCTCCATTAATTCATTCATTTATTCCTCCATACTTAGATTTATACCAAAATATGTTTCCTCTATATATTTTGTTTTCTCTTTATTTTCATACCTAAGTTGTAAATAAATTATACCTAAGTTGCATGTAAAATATATGTAACTAACTATTCATGATTAAATATTTTAATCAAATTTACACACTTTATTCATATGTAAGGTAATTAATTTAACTACTAAGAGAAATATAAATAATTAATGTCCCTAATAAAAATTAATGCGATGTTTGAGGCAATTATTTACAAAGCAACCCGTTTCTGTGGCCTCGTGGTATAATGCACCACTATCCCAATTAGACTAGAATGCCGGTGACGGGGAGATCAAGGTTAGAATCTTGATCGGGTGTATTTAAGAGGTTTATTACAAAATGGTATCCCTCTCTTCTTCCACGCAAATACGGCTACATTAAATCTAAATATAACCTTCATAATCCCTAAAACCAGCAGCGTAACTAGTGCATGTAAACCAAAACGGGTAGTTAGACGAGGCGCTTGGAAAAATAAAATTACAAAGAAAAGTATTCGCAAATTAAGTTGGATACTACCGGCCTAGGAGACCAGATAGTGAGTATAAAGGAATAAAATATGATTAGCCTGGAGAGAGGTGAAAAACTCCAACATTAAAAACCACCAGTATACCCATTTGGGACTAGAATCCCTAGTTGACATCATGTCCACACAACCCATGTTATACCGGCCACAGGCTGCACAGGTATTCAATTAAGAAGTGCTTTTAGGGGTTCATACCAAACAACCCGCTATTTTGGAATACAGGAGTATTGATTGACCTCCAATACTCGACTATGTTATTATTATTAGCACCGCGTCTTACTATCCGTTCGGGTTGTACGCACTTACGCTAATGTGTAATGGTAGGGTGATTGCGAGATTAAATGGAGGACCTACAGTTTAACGTGGAATCCGAACCACGGTGGAGGCCTGACATTCCCCACATTCACAAGATTTCTTGTCAGAGGTGAAGGAAGAGATTGGCAATCATATAAATCTATGGTGGGACCGAGGATTGAACCCCGGCCGCCAGCACAGAAGTACGACACCTTACCCCTAGACCGCCAATGGTATAGTATTATAGGAAGGGTGGTCTGAAAGGTTTTTTACCATGTCAGAATTCTACAATGCAGTAGGATTTTGGTAAGATAAAATGCCTTCCAGTGAATGGACTTTACATAACATTGTTCCTGTAGTAATTCCCAGAGCCCGCCGTGTCCCCTGGATAGTGCACCGAGCCAGGTATGTAATAAAGCTCGAAACAAGCGTCGCATAGTTGTGTGGTTTTATGTATTCTACTTGTAAAGAAACACTGGAATTGAAACCAGTGAAACCATTTTACCATTTTAAAAATCATTCAAACAAAATTTAAAATTAATTATTTTAAAATAAAACAACTAAATTGATACCAATTTCGCTCTTGTAGAGAGTGGAAAATGAAGAAACTCATACTTTGACAAGTATTCTGGTTGAAGCGTAATTGTGTTTTTAAAATCACGATTAATCGGCTGCGAGATGGAAAATGTGTATCTAAAACCCCGGTTAATCGGCTGCAATATGGATATCATATACCTAAACCCCGGTTAATCGGATCTGAGTGGCTATAGTGTATCTCATATCCCGGTTAATCGGCTGCAATAGGGATGTCATGTATCTAAAATCCCGGTTAATCGGATCTGAAATGGACGTACTAATGTAACTAAGAATCAACACCTGCACTACGCTTGGAGGTGTATTTATGTGAATAATGCACCGACCTGGAGGAGATCCCGGATATATTAGTCGGTAGTGGTGTCTGCTCGTAAAGCCAGTAGACCAGGGTTCGAAGCCCTGTCCTGGTGTCATCTTTCTACATCTACATAAATGAGTGTTCTGTCTCCGTCACTCTCACTTTGTACAAAGATAAATTGAAGGGAGAATAGACACGCTTTTACGTGGGGGCGAGAGTGGAAAGCCAGTTAGGAGGGAGGGAGACATGCCGTACACCCGAACGGGAATCAAACGCCGACCCCCTCATCAATGGCAAAACAGACAAGATGCCCATCGATGAGGGTTCAAAGAGAGTTGTAACTCTAAAAATATAACAAAAAATACCCCGTCAGTGTGGCGAAGCTTAGAACGAAACATTGACAAGAATCCAACAACAGACGGGTTTATTTGAAAATTGAACAAACACTAATTGTGTGTGTGTGTATTCACATATACCGGTATCCAAACAACAAAGGCGTAGAGCTCATTCACTTCCAACATAATGGAACCAAAACGTTGACAGGTGGGACGCTACCGGAAGGAATTTAACATCAATAGAACGATCCAAACACGACAAATCGTATTGTGAATATCCCATTAATACATGGCTGGAGCAGCTTACACAAACATGCGCTCCAGCGCGAACCGCAGCTTTTTCAATCTTTTCAGTCGCCACCGGGTTTTAACGGACGATTAGGGAGGGGGGAGGTATGGGTGGTTGTGGCCAGACAGAATAGGTCACAACGTGCCAGCCAAAACTGACACCGCACCTATAGATTCTCCAAAAGGAGAACTTCAAATTTAGGCAATCCTCCCTCATTTCTTATCGGGCTTATAGTTTTATAATAAATGAACAGGAAATTGGATCGGGAGCCTGGAGTTCGACCCCAGTCCAGGTGGACTAGAGGGAGAGGTTGTTTCAAAATGTAGCTTATCGTCCTTTCACAAGAACAAAATATGATTCTGATGCAATTCCTTATGGTGTGGATGTAGGTAACACTAGTTTAGGGCAATGTTTTTTGCAATTTTTATAGCAAAACATTTATTTTGGTCAAAATAAATACAATATTGCTCCAGTAGAAACATAAGAGTTTAATTTTCTTCACGTGGTGATATCAACAGTTGTTGAATATCTGTCATGAGCATAGCTGTATTAGGTGAGAAACTTTTTCAAGATAAACAGTTGTTATCAAATTCCAAGACAATCTCGACAGATATTCTAAAACTGTTGATATCACCATGCGAAGAAAAGTATACTCTTGTGTTTCTACTGGAGAAATATTTGATTTATTTTGGTCAAGAAAAGTTTTGCTATAAAAACCGCAGAAACACTCGCCTTAACTCGCGTTCCTTACTCTCTCACATTAAAAAACTTGCCTTCCTCAATACGTTCTATAAAGAAAGACATTTCTAAGTCTCTGATACAATCCAATTTTCATAGGAAGGGCCTAATTCGAAAACTAGAGAAGTTGTTTGGGACCATTACTATGAAGCTCATTCGAATCACAACAGTTCATATATTCCATTCACGGTAGGAATTGACTTCTGAAAGGCCTATTTCCCTACCATAAATCTACTATATAGTAGGATATTGGTAGGAAAAAAGACCTTTCAGAGAGTAATTCCTACCGTGAATGGAATATAGATGCGATTAACATGCAGGTGGTGAACTGATGTCATTCAAATTAGCTTCAAAGTATCGGCTCTGAATCTACTGTCATGTATTCATACGTCAAGTCATGTGGTTTAAAACTGTCACTCTTTAGATATATTATCAATGCCTATAAAATAACACTAATAAAGCAAAATCAATCTTGGACTAAAAAAAATATGTTTATATTTGCTATCCCTTGTATGAAACTTTGACACTAGAGAGTAAAATAATACAAGTGATTTTTTTTTAACTACTTCACGCATCGGAGGGCACGTCAAACTCATTTAGTCTAGTTTCCCTAAAACGAGGAGGTAGGGGTTCTAGTCTCAGACAGATGTATTGAGGGCAGTAAATGATTTCCCACTCTCCCTCCATGCAAATTCCAAACACACTTTCTCCCAACCCTACCATCCTCCTCCTCCCAAACCCCCACAGGGTAAATAAAATACGTTTAGCTTGAGAGGACAGCAAGGCACATACAAACTATCTAATCAGTCAAGTTCACGCATGCAGAATATTTAGTAGAACCGGGAGTCAAAACCAAGACCCTTTTCCTATCGTGCAAATATTCCACAAACTTTGTTTTTAGCACCGTGCTTTACTAACCTTTCGAGTTATACGCACATGTACTAATTACGTTAGTATGTTAGTTATGAGGAAGGTTGAATTTGTAAGAAGTTTAATCGCATTTGTGTGGAGGGGAAAACCATTTAGGGAAAAACCACCTTTAGTACACCCGACAGGGATTCTAACCCCGATCTGCCAGATTGACAGTCCGGTCTATTGCTAGAATGACGCCAGGGTGGTCCGACGCTTTTCATCCAAAGGATTAAATCTGTCTCAGTTTGCAACACGGGCCGATGCTATATTTAGTCATCCCATCAACTTAATATAGGCCTACACATAACAACTAACAAATGAACTATTATTATCAATGATTAATACTTATATATTATGACTTTTATTTTGGTTGGTAAATTTTTTCAAATGTTACTGCTATATAAGTTTTTATTTCCTCTCCCAAACTTGTATTATGAAATATGCAAGCACACATACTTTCACTCGTGACAACTGTTTTACATCCCCCACCAAGGGTTCCCCTTTAATTCTCCTCCGTGATACTGTAAGGCCGCCATTTTGACCACTCTGCCTCAGACCAACCGGCTACTAAAGTGAGTTTCCATAAACTTGCCGAGTGAGATCCTACACACTCCATGTGAGTGAACGTATAGGCCTATACTACTTTTTTTGCTCTCCGAGAAAATTGATAAGACAATTTATTTTAAAAAAACCCATTATACTCTAATCACCTCGTCGGCGGAAACAAGGTCTGAACTTAATTGATGTAAGTAAACATATTGCTCTAGAGCAGAGGTTACAAACCAGTACCAACCCAACCTACCACGCACCCCGGAAGGGCGGGAAGCACTTCTAAGGGAGGTGGGGGGTGTACCAATTGGGAAATAAAATTAATAATTAAAGAACTGAAGACATATTTTGTTTCAATCACTTTTCCAAAGTAATTAAGATATTTTTTTCCTGCTGTGTTGGCAACACTCTTCCTACCAGCTGTAAAAAAAAAATTAGATGACCAACAAAAAAGTGAGACACTAGTGCGCGTGTGCGTGTTTATTTACAAGNNNNGCCCACGAGCCTCGGATTCACCCCCCTTCTCGTTTCTACCTTCTTCCTAAGCTACAATTGCGGTCAAGTGCAACACCACCGAATTTTCAACTAAGACTTACATCCAAACTAAACAGCGTTGTCGATCAAGAACTGATGAAAACAAAACGGTGTCAACCATCACACCCCATTTCCAGTAATTTTTTTTTTAACCAATCTGCTGCCAGTTTAATATAAAGAAGTGATTAAAAAGCAGTTTTCTTAAACAGATTTTTTTTAAATTTTCCCCAAAAATGTGGTGGGTGGGAATTTGATGATCTACCGGTGGGGGAGTGGGGGGATCCCCTTCTCCAGGGAGACTCTAGCCCATACAGGTTCTGAATCCACGGGTAAGCCTTCACACACAATATGCGAGCGAGTGGTGTATTGTGTTGGAAGAGATCGGCTTCCTGATACTCCGCGCGGCAGCTGGAAGCCACACGGTCAGAATCTAATAGCTCGGTATTTTTCACACTATCAAATCCACCCGCAATACTTATGTAAATAAATGATAATTTGCAGTGCACATACTTTCTCGCTCATTTATACAGAAATGGAGATATTTATTTAAAACTCGTGTAAGATATATGAAACAGAATGGGGGGAGGGGGTAATCATCACATTTCACCAAAGTTCACAACAATCAACTCCCCCATTTCCCAAAACTCAATTTAAAAAGAATGTATTTGCGTGTAGCTCGGAAACTATTTATATTTAAAGGTTGTTTTTTATTTAACAGTACTACAACATTGCGATGATAAGTTATTTATCTCAAAGAGTTGCGGAGATAAGATCAAAATTGGAGATAGCCACTTATTTAAAATACCCTTTATGTCATCTGTCCAAGAAAATTAATTTTAATTAAAATAATTTGAACCGATTTTGAGGAAGACAACTTTTTTATATTTTCACCCTGAAGCGAGTATTGGTTAATATCTAATTCAAAAAACGCCTCTAGGTAGATCTATGAAAACTCTAGATACTAGGTAACAAGTCTTAAAAGAAAACAGGTAAAATTGTTTCGGCTCTAGGCTGAGATACAGGCACACACAGACGGCATATAGCGATCCAGGGGAGGTGATGAGAAACGTCGATATCCATCAAATTATCAAATTAGGTTTTTTTTTTTTTACGATCACTATTCTATTTTCGCTCCAAGGNTCTATTTTCGCTCCAAGGGGTCGCGAGAAAGTAAAAAAAAAAACTTACACACACGCACGAAGCACGGTGTTAAAATTTACTCCATTGATAAGCAAAACAGGACTGGTTAAAGAATAGTAAGGGCTTGAGAACACTTCTTATCTGTAAAACCTTTCTAACAATTTCTGAAACGCGCAATATTTTATTTTCGCTCTTTGAATCCAAGGTTTTGATTCTATTCACACAATAAGAAGAAGAAGAAGACGAGTACGACGAAGAGGGACGAAAAAAAAAAGAAGCAGAGGGATTCCTATGTTCCTTTCGCTTTCCCCACTTGCAAAACTGATTTCCATAACAAATGCCAGCCAGGCAGCCAACAGTCGGGATGGAAAGTGAAGGGAGGGGGTGGGGGGTGGCAGGGTTTAAGAGGGGAGGAGGCTGCAAGACGTCTGAGTAGTTGGGGTACATTGAGATTCAAGAGAGCAGCGATAAGGCTGGCTGACTAGGGAGCTGACGCCGCAATCCCTTAGCCTTCCTCACGGAAAAAAAGGGGAGGGATTCTTCGCCCGAAACTCAAAAACTACTAGACTACATGAGTCGCAGGCTACAGAGCCAAGCTGAAATGGTCCCTTAAATGTCTTGGCTCACACCCCAAGATGTTATTTCCCTCAGCACCCAAATATGACGCCATATTGTGCATTCCAATTCTCCAAGGGTTATGATGACTTCATATTTTCTGCCACTTCTTCCGTAAGGTTTTTTTTCACTTTGTTTGATTTGACACATTACTAATTAAAATACTCGAGATTTTGGAATATTGTTTTGGATAAAGAAGCATTATTATTACTTTTACTATAGATTTAACAACGATAGGACTGATACAAAAGGTACAACAAATTAAATTATTACTATAGGAATTCAAACAATTTAACTGTTTATCTTTTACAATATAATTAACTATAAATCAATAAATGCCAGGCTCATTAAATTCAACTAAAACTGATTAAATTAAATTTTAAATTAATTATTCAAAGATACAATATCTATTAGATAAATATACTCTGAAAATTGGTTGAATTGCACATCCAAGAGGTCAGGGCATGGGCCCGATAGGGTGCAATTGATATAGTTTCCCTCAAAATATGTTTTCCACTATCTCTTTAGATGAACGCTGGTGCAGTTAGTCAAAACTTACTTTCTTTATTTTGTTACCTTAAATTGTATATCTCAAACCCTTAATATTTAGTGCAGTATATAACTCAAAAATAATGAAAATGTATTTAATATATAATAATTTTACTCTCCCGATGTTTGATTACTAAAATATACTAGTAAGCAATGTTTTATATTTGCAGGCTTATTTAATAGATTTAATTTATAAAAAAGTTATATTGGAATTGACGCAGTTTCGAATTATTTCTTCCAATTTCCAAACTTTCTTTGAAAAATGGTTAAGTCACGATTATCCAAAATCAAAACATTGGATTTTGTCGGAACAGGGAATGGCCAGTTTTCCTGAATTAATCTCCTTGAAAAGTAATGCTTCAAAAACTTACACTTGACCATCTGAAGAAAAATCCTTAAAGTAGCTTCCCGTGAAAGTTTATAAAACCTGAATTACTTCTTAAACAAATCCATTTCAAATATTAAAATATAAAAAAAGATCTGATTCAAAGAAACGTGTATTGAAAAACTTCGTAATTAATATTTTATTGGAGATTTTTACGTGGGTTCATTTGGTAAAAAAAAATATCTTGAATAAACGAGACTCGTTTTTTCTTAAATTAAAGATATAGACTGAATAAATTTAAAAATAATCAAATCCGCTCCAGTAGGAACTCAAATTCATCAGTATTGTCTTGTCTAGTTTGCTTGTGACGGGATTCGAAATCAAGACAAGCGAATTCGGGTGCACTAAAATCGTATTCCTGCCCAATTAGTGTAAATACGCGTAAAGTTTGGACAGTTAGTGAAATTCAAGAATAAGGGGGGAAAAATACAGATGTTTAATTTGTATTAGTTCTTTATTTGTAGGTTATGATTAAAGGGTAATTATTGAACCAAGTTTCGAACATCCTGAGACATTTGAGAGTAGAACTAACTGATGTGGAAACGCTCTAATATTAATTATATATGGAATAAGTAGCAGAAGTACCCGGCTTTGCCTGAGGTAGCACTGCAATGCATTGCGTGGTTACCCTGGGGAACGCTTTTATATTATTCAAATATATATATAAAAATCTTCATTTTATTTCTTACAATCCAGTTACTAATGAATTTAAAAAAAAATCAAATCAAAAATTTAAAATTCCAGCTTCAAGGTCCACAAGTTTGTGTACAGGAGCTATTTATTAATTTTAAAATTTCAGCCCTGCGTGCATTAGATATCGCACAATGCTCTTGACAGACAGACAAACTCTTCATTTTATTAATATAGAAGAAGCTGTAATATAGGTGACCTGGCGGTCTAGAGGTAAGGTGTCAGACTTCTATGCTGGCGGCCGGGGTTCGATCCTCGGTCCTGGCACAGAATTATCTGCTTACCAAATCCTTCCTTCACCTCTGACAATACATCTTGTGAATGTGGGGAATTCCAGGCCTCCGCCGTGGTTCGGATTCCACGTTAAGCTGTAGGTCCTCCATTTCATCTCACAATCACCCTACCATTACACATTAGCGAACCATTACACATTAGCGTAAGTGCGTATAACCCGAACGGGTAGTAAGACGCGGTGCTAATAATAATAATAATAATAATAACAATATGTAAGATAGATGCAAAATGCTATAGAAAATACACACAAACATGTACGAATACAAGTAATTTAAGATTAATGCTTTGGTGTTTTATTGGTTTAAGGCGTCACTCTCGTAAGAGGTTGTCGATAACGGAGAGATAGTGGGGTTTGAATCCCGGTCAGATGTACTGAATATTTTTTTCCCACTAAATTCTTTTCCACCCTACTTCTACTAAAATTGCGTGAAAACTTCTTCAAAATTAAACCTTCATCATCCTTAACTCTTTAAGAGTAATTCGTTTGGATGCGAAGCATAATATCGAATGGGCAGTAAGGCGCGATGACGAACAACAAAAAGTAATATGAGCTGTAGGAGTGAGAACGGGGTATGTCCAGGGACACCCTAATTAAAAAAAAGTAAACCATATTTGTACTTTGATTTAATCGCATGACACGCTATTTGAGTTTTAAAATATAGAATGTAGGACTATGTATTATGCATAAAACGCCGAATTGAGCTACATACAATATTTAGAATGTTGTAGAAATTAATGTACACAAAGAGAGAGATCTTCCTGGGGTATAAAAAAACAAACTAACAATTACCCCACTCATGATTTTATTCATAAAGAATTAATGTCCTTAGGTTTTTAGCAGAGCGTCTTACTACCCGTTCGGGTTATACGCTTATTTACTAACTACGCTAAAGGTTTTATGGATTAGGAAGGCTATGTTTAGAAGAAGTGTACCAGAATTTTCTTGGATAGTGAAAACTTAATAGTTTTGGAAAAAATCCTCAATTCACCAGACTGAGATTCAAACCCCGATTTCCCTGTCATCAGCAGTCTAGTCTAACAAAAGAGTGACGCCTTAGACCATACAGACCGGTGTCCTATTAAGTTAATTACGATATGATTGAGGAGTTAATGACACAAAGTGAGCGGTTGCCTCTTACGGCTAGGAAGATGGAAAAACTAGAGATAGGTTGTTCGAATCCCCGATTCGTTGAATCCTGTGGTATTCGAGATTCGCAGGGAAAAAAAGCATCTCGAATACAATAATTTTAATAGAAACCTTGACTTGATTTAACAATTTTAAGTAATTGATAAAAGTAATTACATAAGTATAAGAGAGTATCAAAATCACAACAAAAAATAAAGAACAAAATTTTACTAATATATTAATTAATTAACCAGAGAAATGTTTTCTTTGTTGTTTGTGACGTAATATAAATCACAACAAAAATTATTTGTCAGAGGTACTAAACCTCAAATAACTTTTTTATAAATTCAATTTTAAATATTTTAACTTTAAAATTATTTTTAAGAATTCGACCTCGAAATAAAATTTAAGATTCGGATTCGATAATTGTACTATTCTGCCTGTCTCTCTAAAAAAAAGCAAGTCTTAATCTACTTTGTTTATGGATTAGCTCATTAAGTTCAATCCTCGGTCCCGGCACAGATTTATCTGATTATCAAACCCTTCCTTCACCTTTGACAAGACATCTTGTGAATGTGGGGAATGCCAGGCCTCCACCGTGGTTCGGATCCCACGTTAAACTGTAGGTCCTCCATTTCATCTCACAATCACACTACCATTACACATTAGCGTAAGTGCGTATAACCCGAACGGGTAGTAAGGCACGGTGATAATAATAATAATAATATCTCATTAAGTTCGTATTTTTAAAGTAAACTTTAGTTATTGGTTCAAATCAACACATAGTTTTGGTTAAGCTTTATTTTATTTTGATTGATTAATACTTAATAAGTTAATGTTCTCTATACTTTGAATTGTTACTCCTTAACCCCTACCATGCCCCGCTTTTCCCTTTGCCTCGGGATTATTTAGTCCGTATTACAACACACCCTAATGAACTGTGCTTCTCACGTCTATAACCCTCTACCTCGCGTTAACGGGGGGAGGGGGGGGGGAGGCACCCCAGCACCGTTGGATCCGATTTGACAAGCTGTTAACATCATAACGCAGTCGGGGACCACTCAAAGAGCAATAACCCCACGGGCAATAGCTCTCTCTCTCTCTCTCTCTCTCTCTCTCTCCCAAGAATCGATACGAACCCCGGACCTCTCTGCCAGCTCCACCCAAGTTACACGGAGTCCACTCCTCCCCGAACTCTCAAGAAGTATTTTTCACTATTTCTATTTTGAAGAAGAAAATCCTTCAACCTCTCTTTAAAAAAAAGTTATCAAAGTTAAAAAAATAAGTGTAGCTACTATAAATAATTCGGGCTAGTTTTGTTCTGTAACAGTGATAATTCGTACCGGCCCGCGAAATCTTTTATTTAAACAAACTTTTAATACAAAACTCGAAAAAGTTAGATCTTTTATTTTCCTTTTTTTTTTTACTATGTTCCATGTTTTCCTCACATTTTTTTTTTTCCAGTTGAATTTTCCTCTTTGATTAATTTAATTTCCTTGTTAGCGTTAGCGGGTCGTTTTCGTGCCGCCTTCATTAGCCCCCCCTCCCCCTTTCCACCATTTTCTTTCTCAACTCCGTGGAATTCTTTAGTGATCTCGAGACATGGTATAGACGTCACCAAAAGTCCCTGAAGAGCCACGGAAAAAAGAAGTGGATCTAGTGGGAGACAAAAGTTATTACAGTTTCCCTTTGATTTGATTTATGAATGGTAATGTTCTAAACTTTAAGCAAATGTTTTTTTGTTTGTTTGCTTGTTATCCCCGCGTTTCAGTATCCGTTAGGATTGCACACATACATTAATTACGCAATAGGGGTGTGAATAAAGAAGGTATGAGTTTTGAAGAAATACCTCCATATTTGCACGGATAGAGACTGGGAAACCATTTGATAAAAAATAAAAATCGGTAAAACCAACCGGGATTCGAATACGGATTTCCCCGTCACCGAATACCAAGTCCAAAACGAAAGTGATGGATTGGACCAACGATCACCAACCTACGGTCACCAACTGATTTTATCTGCCCAGCAAAAGATTTAGTAAACAAACAATTATATTCATAAAAATATAGTAATATGACACCTTAGCTCAGTCGGTAGCCTGTCAGTATACTGAGATAAGGGTCTCAGATTCAATTCCTGGTTTAGCTACTTTTTTTTAAATGTGGGTTTCCCCTTTCACACTGATGGATTAACGTTCGGGGGGCTAGATGTTTTGTCTGTTCTAGACTTAATTTAATGAATAAGTCGTTTCCTGATAAACTCAGTCAGTTTAGAAAGTGCAAGTTAAATACCTGAAAAAAATAAATATAATAATACCAATTACTCTATGAAAAATATATAATTGAATCGTTTTGCTCGATATTTTTTAACCTAAACGGGCCGCGATATCAAAAAGGTTGTCGACCTTCAGGTTATACGATTCGACAAACAACGCGTTTTTTTTGCAAAGTAATCGGACGAATTTTGCAAACCGTAAGTGGCCTTAAAGTTTGTCAGACATTAAATAATATAATATATAATATTTAGCACCGCATCTTACTACTCGTTCGGGTTATACGCTTTAAGTACTAACTACACTAATGGATTAGGAATTGGCAATGTTGAATTAGAGGAAGTGAACCCGCATTTGCGTGGAGGGAGAGTGGAAAACCATTTAGGAAAAACCACCCCCAGTTCACCCGACCGAGATTCGAACATCGATCTCCCCGTCCTCAGCAGTCGAGCTCAACACGACAAGCGCGTTAGCCAACTACTCCACCGAGGTGGGTGTCAGACATTAAAAAAGAGTATATACGTTTTAACCGAAAGGTTATTTAATGGTTTAATCTATGAGAAAGTATGGGGAAGTTAACAAAAGGGAATACTGCCGCAAAGAGAGGATGGTAAGACTATGATAGTATTATTATTATTATTATTATTATTATCACCGCGTCTTACTACCCGTTCGGGTTATACGCACTTACTATATTGTGTAATGGTAGGGTGATTGTGAGATGAAATAGAGGACCTACAGTTTAACGTGGGATCCGAGCCACGGTGGAGGTCTGGCATTCCCCACATTCACAAGATGTCTTGTCAGAGGTGAATGAAGAGTTTGGTAATCAGATAAATCTGTGCCGGGACCGAGGACTGAGCCCCGGACCCAAGAACAGAAGTTCGACACCTTACCCCTAGACCACCAGGTCACCGATACTATGATAGTAAATCGCATATGGAACCCTACCCTGTCAGCACCAACCAAAAATATATTTCAACAAGGGTGGGATTTTTTTTATCTTAAATAATTTCACTCCTCATTCCATTGTTCACTGTTTATTCCTCATTCTTAGGCAGCCATGCCCTTTCAATCCTTTTAGCCTACATGTCTTTTTTTAAAAATTTCATTATTTTTTATATTTTTATTTCTGAAAATAAAGCTAATAACTGCTTTAAGCCACATTTAATTTTTAATTATTTTACAATTTCAGAGTCTTGACGGAAATTGGTACCCATAGTTATTTAAAAAGGGTCGTCATTCCTACTATATTTATATTTATTCTTTTAATCACGTCTTACTACCTGTTCAAGTTATACACAAACTCGCTTAGCTCATTGGGGCTTAGCCCCCAAACCCCTGGTGAGTTTTGTTTGCAAGTGGATGTAAACTAATGTAATTCCAGAGCAGTTTTTTGATAGGTCTTACCGTTTAGCCACAAGAGACCTCCAAAGAAAGGTACGCACTGACTTTAAAGTTTCTCCGCCATTCTGAAATTTTTTCGGGGGTTATACATTAATTTTTTTTTAACTTTTTAGAATTTTCCCGTCGGTTACAGGCTAGGTTTGCCAAATTTCGAGTTTCTAGCTCATCTGAAAATGGGTAAATATTAATGCCAGTGAGCGAGTCAGCCGTGTGACTTTATAGTAGTATAGGGTACTTTTTTTCACGCTAACGTGCTAGGGGTGAGAAAGGTTTAATTTAGAGAAAGTGTATCCACATGCGTGAAGGGAGAGGGTAAAGCCCCTTAGGCAAATACATCCTAAGTACACCAGATCGGGATTCGAACCCTGACATCTCCGTCATCAGCAGTCCCAATAGCTTATGAAAGTGACGGTTTGGGGCTTACACCATCCGACTACCGAAGAGGGTCCTATTATAATAAGACACTGCATAGCAAAACAAACTATCCGCCATCAAATTTAGAAAACCATTAAAACATATATTAGACTACCGGAATACATATATATATATATATATATATATATATATATATATATATACATCAGTAAAAAAAATAATAAGGTCGTCGAGGGAGAGAGAAAGGGGTTGTGGAAAGAGGACATTAAGAGCAGCAAGACGCGCAAAGCACACAAAGCCATTAAAAGCACGCGGTGGTAGAAGTCAATGCGAGGCGGATGTGAATGAAGTGAACTCGGCGGCCGCAACACGGAGCGTCATTTCGTGTTGGCTGAAAATACACACGTGGGAGGAGAAAATCCTAAACATTTACTTTAAAATGGGAGTCTCCACCCCTATTTACTCAGGGTGTTTAATGCACACTTTCCAAAACACGAAGATTATCACAGTAAACTACTTACAAACTAACTTAACACAGGAATGTGAGTCTAACCCTGGAAACACTCCGTTGATACTTTCGCAATATGGGTCTACTAATTAAATAACAGATAAATAGTTAGGGAAAAAATACAAGAGTACAGTTTACAAATTAAAAGTGAATACTTTACAAATTTTGTAAATATAAAGGTTTTCATGAGGAAAATAACTTGAATTTATTTTATTTTATTTTAAGGTTGAATGGAAGCGGATGCAAGAAAAGGCTCTTGTTTTGGCAGTTTTTATGGCAAAACCTTTTTTTTTTTTGCTAAATAAATAAAATATTTCCTCAGTACAAACATATAATTTAAATTTTTTTTTCACATGATGATAGCAACAGTTGTTGAATATTTGTCATAATTATAGCGGCATTTGATAAAGAAACATTTTATAAGAAGAGAAAAAGTTGTCACTAAATTCCAGGACACCATCGACAGATATTAAAAAAAACTGTTGCGATCACCATGTGAATAAAATTAAATTCTATCTTTGTATTGGAGCAATATTTGATTTATTTTGGCCAAAAGTGTTTTTTACATAAAAACTGCAAAAACACTGACTTTCTCTTGTTTCCCCTTCCATCCCCCCTTAGTAAATGTACAAGTTACACGCATAGTTTGAATTGTAAAATAGGTTAGCACCTTGAACGTATTTGCAAGTCAGTTGTTTTATTTACTTGAGAAATATATATATATATATATATATATATATATTTTACACGTTGGCTACAAAACTTTTATTATAAATTCCCGAACTTTTTCGAGTTTTTCAGACAATATTTAAAAAAAAGTTCCCGTTTTTCAATGGATGGGAATTTCTTTTTTTCCCCTTTTATTACATTGATCAATTTTTTTTTAATATCATAAGTTACCACACATTAACATTCTTTTAGGTTATTGTTCTTTTCTAGTATTTAATTAGGTAATATATTTGTATCCCTGTGTAAATATGTTATAAAACAAGCCGTGTACAACCATGTCAAGTTAAGACTGACATATCTATTCGACCCATTTTGTTAACACCGACAAGCAAAATCTCTCAAATTTGTTTGCATTTGTAAGTGCAAAATCAGTCCAGAATTTAAATTCCCAGACTTTTCCTTTTTTTTTTATTAAACTCGCTGAAATTTCCCTGTTTTACTTGACATAAAAGAGTTCACTGACTTTTTCAGATTTTCCCTGTCTGTGGCCACCATATTTTAAACCGTGCCTTAGTACCCATTTGGTTTATATGCTTATGTACTAATTACACTAATGGTTTTAAGGATTATGAAGGTTATATTTAGAGGAAGTGAATGTGCATTTGCATGGAGGATAGTGGAAAAAACAATTTGGAAAAACCCTCTCAGTGGACCCAACTGGTATTCGAACCCCAATCTTCCCGTCATCAGCAGGCCAGTTCGACAAGTGTGTCACCTTAGACCATTCGGCCACTGAAGCAGATTACTGACTGGCCCATTGAAAGTAGACTAGTAGAGAAATTCAACTATGTGCTAAGACTTGTAGAAAATACTCTTTGATTTACAAGTCACTTTATGAGAGAAAAAAATTGATATGAGAAACACTTATAGATTATTGTAAAATTTCACTTGTTTCCATAAGATTTTACGTGTAGCTTATTAAATATAATTTTCAGATTTCTTGCAAGATACAAGTGAATTATCTTGTAGATTGTATACTTCAAGCTTTATGAACCAGGCCCCAGGGCGATCCCCTTTACAAATGGCAGGTACGAAGCGGATTCGGAAAGTAAGTACCATTTGGCTATTAAAAATATGTATAGTTTATTTTTAACCAATTTTATTACTACAATAAAGGCCATACCTTAAACTATTTCACCACATAGGCCCGCATGCAAGGACTATGCTGAGCACGGCCAGAGTACAGGCTGAGGACTAGCAGAGCATGAGGCCTGTCGTGAAAACAGCCGTCTCGATCGTCTATGTGCGCAGCGCCATGTTGTGGAAATATCCTCGAGTAGGGGCAGAGCATAGCCTGAGCAAGCCCGGGACCAGACTTTGGCGAGACTCGAGATATTGCGTTATAGATCGTACTAGCACGAGTCTCATACTCTGCCTGTACTCTGGCTGTGCTCAGCATCGTCCATGCATACGGGCCATAGTTTCCACCAATATTAAGGCATTTGTCGTAGCGCGGCACCAATTTCTGAATACCCTCTTCATAAAATGAAGCCACCTATGAAGACAGCCAATGCTGCACAGCTCTTTTGACGTCATCATCATCATCATCATCATCGTCTTAGCGGGGATCGGCAAGGAACCTTCAAATGCAAGAAAAGGTGAACGTCACTAGTCGCTAAGTCTAGTCTGTAGAGGGAGGTGATTCATTTGTTCCCAGCAAAATTATGGGATGAGCTCTTGGATTCGACCAGGAACGTGCGGCCTCACCTTATGGTGAGGCAACCACAACACAGCGACTGATAATCATGCCTCGCCTTTTGTTTTTGGATCCCCTGCCGCAATTTCTTCAAGGTATTCACAATAGGATACAACATTCATTGTTGTGTGCTATGCCATTAAATCAACAAGCAAAACTCCCTTTCTATTTAAAAAAACCGGTGGACATGATCTTCCAGGTTAAAATGGTTTGCTTGAATTTTTGCTTTTTTGGAGATGTAGTGTGCCTCCACTCCATGGACTACTGTTTGAATTCCGGCATAAGGTGAGACGCCCATGTCTCGTCACCAGTGACGATGTGGCATATAAAAACATCAACTTCCTCACTGTATCGCATGAGAAAAGTCAAAGCACTGCCAAGTCGATTGTTTTTGAACACCCCAGAGAGCAATTTTGTCACTCAGCGTGAGCATAACTCCAGATATTTTAAATTATCTGTCCAATTTCATTTAGAACAGGTTTTTGAAATTTGTGGAAATTCACAAGAAAGTGACAAACTCGTAAACCGTCTGCTCTCGCGAATTTTTTTCGTTGATTTACGGCACCAAAATCATCATAAATGGCATATGACCACCCAGTCGTATCTTTGTCAACATTGTCCGGAATTTAACCAGTGTCTTCTAGATTTGTGGTCAAGCGCTAAAACACTAGGAAATTGTTTCTACTACTTAGTTCAGTCGAAAGCGCATTTATGCACTGAGTTATGATTCCTGATACGGTCGTAACATTTATCATCGGTAAAATTGGAGATTACATTTTCACAGTGATGGGTGTATTACGGAGAGTTCGAGGGTATGTATTTGTACTATTGGAAGCATAAAGCCACAACCGGGTCGCTGGCGACTGTGATATCGATGATAGCTCTTAGTAGCCGATAATATCCATACGTTCATCACGTACTCTGTCTTAAAATATGAGCGAAGAATGACCCTGAGCACGGGACGATTCCTTGATGGTTAAATGGTAGAGCATTAGCGCGCTAATCCATAAGTCCAGAGTTTGATTCCCTTGCCCAGGTATTATTTTTCAATCCATTCGAATATACGTAGTTAGTTTAAACTGTACCTTTTCAATTTGTGAGCGAAGACACTAAATATAGCTCGCTTGCCAAGGAAAACAAATATGTAGTAAAGTATAATTTAAAACATGGAGAGGATGTTACCGAGTCAATCCTCTTATTATTCATAAGCTTCTCTCTACTTAGCATCTTTAAAATTAATTACCGACAAAATAAATCATTTTACGTTGAGCTAACTTAAAATGTAATTTGTTTTAGTAAATAAGTAGTCTTATTATCTTATTTTTCCATAAGCCCTACAGACAATATGAGCTCACTCCGCCATCATTAAAGTAAAAACAGAAAAAGGACATATTTTTAGTTATTTCCTCGTGTACCTTGTGGTATAGGAAACATCGTATGAATATTCAAAGAGGCACTGGCATCGCATGCATGCGAGCAATAAAAATAAAACAAGGGGAAGGGAGGGGTGGAAGTAGGGAAAAAAATCTACCTTTAGACCGAGAATCAAAGTAGGGGGCTACCGAATCAAGGGAGGAAGACACGACATGGCGATTTGTAAAGATGAAAGCTCCCTCCCTACCCCCGGCAATGTTGGCACAACTGAATGGGCCGTGTACAAATATAGGACAATGATCGTGCGGAGACGAGGAGACTATCCACGCTAGCCTCCCTTCCTTTAGTAGAAAGGGGTGGAGAAGATCGTACAGCCCGTTTCAATAGCAGCGTGGACACGTGAGTCAGATAGGGGAGGATCGAGTTGTCCAGGAGAACATCGTGTTGTAGTCAATGGGTAAGAGATCTAAGGAGTTGTTCACACTGGTGAGAGTCATAATTGTGACTGATCTTAAAATACGTAAGTTGAAATGGAGCGTTTCTCACTGAGACATTGCCGTGTCCTCTTCAATATTTCATTCATTATTGTGTAAATTCCTATATCCCGGGCGGGTATTAATAAAGACTAGGAAACAGACAATTCCTTTAAGGACTTGACTATTTATCACGGCACGAAAAATCAATATAGGATTTCCCTTTTAACTGGTACTGACGTGTTTTTTTCCTGTGAATTTTAAAGATTTAAAATTTAAACAAAAAACACAAATTTTTAAATAATTTTAAAAATAGTCTTTAAGTGTCACGACACTATTTTTTTATAAATTGAAGTAGTATTTTTGTAAACGTATGTTTATTATAAATCGTTTACAACTCAAGTTATTTGGTTTATTCATGATAATGGTCTGTAGAAATCTTCCTGCCAGAATGTAGATTAAAAAAGTCCGTGGCAGAATATGTCTATCTAGAATAGAAAACAAGAAAAACGGTAATTTTTTAAAAAGCAAGTTAATGTTGTCCAAGCGCAAATTAGTAGAGTTTGTGTGTAAACTCTTCATAGGAAGAGGGGAAGTGTTATAAGCCCATAGGCAAGAGGCCTCGAAGGGTGAACTACTAATTTTCTTCCTTCTATTTATAGCTTGTAGACTGGTATCTAAGTGTGTTGTGCTTAGAAGAGTCAAGTTAAGTTGTAAGCGCAACCCGCTTCGCCAAATAGTTTTGAAATCACCAAGTAGGCAACGTCATTAACACACAGGTTTAGTTTTCTTTAAAAAAAATTGTTCGTGATATTTCCACACTACACGATCAACAGCGGACTTTCCGAATCGCATAATTTTCTCGGGAGCCTAGTTCACACGTGATTGAAAAGTTTAAATTTCCCCCCCTTCCAAAGAAAATTAATCAAATGGACACACAGATAGGCTGCGATCCGGATAACCCACCCACGAATTAAATAAAATGTACTCTATTTTAAGAGATCATTACATCACTCGATGTTAGGTTGTCCCGCATAATTGTCGTGTTGTAGTCATTGTTGTAGTCATCAAACAATGTGTTCAGCCAAGATATATATCAAAATTCCTTCACTTTTCCTAAGTGAATTTCTAACTTTTCCATTCACCATAAATTACAAATATTAAATTGAGATCACAACTTAATGTAATAATATTTTTAGGCACATACACATTCTGAAATTGTGTCAGTTTATGGCGGGCTTAAAAGGATTTCGATGAGATCTTAACATTGAGACATTAAAAAGATCACCTTACAATAGTGCAATTTAAAATTCTTGTGATAAACATTATTTTTTTATATTCTGAAAATTGAAACCTGGACACGGGAATCGAACCCGGGACCTTTGGCTTAGTACGTCACTGCTCTACCACTGAGCAATCCAGGATTAGTCTCGTATCCAAGGTCATTCTTCACTCATATTTTAAGGCAGAGAGTCCATGATGGACATGCGGAAATCGTCGACTACAAATGCGTGATTTTATTAAGATCACGAGTTATCAGATAACGCATCCACCTTCGACTCGGTTGTTGGTTTATGCGCCACATGTACAATTATTATTGTTATTATTGTTCGGCCGGGGTTCAATCCTCGGTCCCGGCACAGATTTATCTGATTACCAAACCCTTCATTCACCTCTGACAAGACAACTTGTGAATGTGGAAGACAACTTGTGAATGTGGGGAATGCCAGGCCTCCACCGTGGTTCGGATTCCACGTTAAACTGTAGGTCCTTCATTTCATCTAACACCCTACCATTACACATTAGCGTAAGTGCGTATAACCCGAACGGGTAGTAAGACGCGGTGCTAATAATAATAATTACTATTATTATTGTTTGGGATGCATCTTATTACGAATAAAATAGCCGAAGCTATTATGTATGCATTTAGTGACGGATCACTCCACACAGATATAATTTTTAGTTTATTAATTTTGTCCTATATTGTAATCAAATTAACACGCATGCGCATAGCCATGATTAAACTTTGGCTGAAGACGAGTGCCAGAGGAGCGGAAATACGATACAACAATCACATGTTGATTTGATAAATAGAGTTTAGAATGATCAACAGGGACAACTGTATTAAACAAGATTAGTGGCGAGTAATAACTGGAAGAAAAATGTCATTTTTTGACAATTATAAATAATAGTCGAGTCTTTTTTTTTTCTATTTTTTTTAGTGAATAGGTGAAAATTCTAGAAATTTGATCAAATTCTCCGAATTTTCTCTGTTTTCCAATTCACTGGACAACCTGTTAAATAAGATATCAAACTATCGTCGGTGAGCGCGTGGACCAATCGTCAGGCTCATCTAGTCTGGTTTACCGGCGACTCGGGAGGTTAGGGTTTGAATCCCGGTAAAAGTGTAGTGAGGGCAGGTTTTTTTTCCCTAGATATTTTACCAGGCTTCCTACACGACAATTCAGGTACATTTACTCAATATTACTCATCCCGTCCCCAATTAATGTAATTAAATGCGTATACTACGGAGTCTGGTGGGAAAAAAACTATGGAACATCTTTAATAGTATACGCCAGGGCTCTATTCCGTATCGAACCAGAGTATCCATGTTTCAGGGACATACATTTATAAAGAAATAGGTTTATTCCGATAAGAGACAGAAGTCACCGCCCCCCACTTAGTTTTTGATCAAATACAGTTTTTAGAAATACATGAAGATATACAAACAAAAATATTTAAATACGAAACAGAATGCATTGAACTTTTGGAATATGAGTTTTTTTTAAGCAGCGCGTCTTACTACCCGATCGGGCTATGCGCATATGTACTAACGCTAATGTAATAGGGATGAGTAAGGTTGAATTTAAAAGTGTATCCGCATTTGCGTGGAAGGTAGAGTGGAAAACAATTTAGGAAATACCACCCTCAGCTCACTTGAGAGGGATTAGAATGCAGATCTCTACTCTGTTGCGAGGATGACGCCTTAGACCATGCATACACCAAAACTGCTATGAGAGCATTTTACTGTAATGGATTATAAACTAAAGGAATGTCTTTATTCATCTCCATTTCTAATTATTTGAGATATTTAACGTGCAATTTATGAACCGACTGCTTATATCAGCACACGAGAATTTTCTATGAGCTATAGCGAAAGGTCCTACCATTTTTGCCGGGAAAGGTATTTTGACATACCTTCCCGGGGTTATTTTACGTGCCACAATCGACATGGAATCGACGGAATTATTCCACTGACCCAGTATTGGTTAGAGCCCCCGAAAATCGAATCCTGAGGCGAGCACTTTACCCCAAGATCACCGAGGTCAACGAAGTAGTGTCGTTTATATACTAATGCAATGGTAGTGGATTTTAGGAGTATGCATTTATTTAAAATCATGTTTCATATACTTGCTTACCTTTCAAAATTGTCTAATTATTTATAATAAATAATTATAATTACTTGTGGACAGCAACGTCCGATCCTTAATCACCAGTTGTTAATGTGTGGAACCGTTTGAAAACGATCAGTCACATCTGAGCGCATCTTAAAGACCTTAAACAAACTCTCGGTTAATTTTAGTATTAGATTGTGGTTTGTGGGGATATTGGGAACGCAGTTTTTCAGACTATAATGGGTTGTACCCGAATAATTTTAAAGGATCCTTGCGTTATCGCCTTGACAAAGTTTCGATTGAAAACTACGTTAAGATTAATCGGTCGGTCCTTGTGACTGCAGTGCTACTATCTATCAGCTATCTTAAAAACTATGTTAAACGCTATCTACAGTAGCCCCATGGCTTCTATGGTGCTGAGTGACAACTCACAGCTGACTTCTGACAGTCAACATTCAGGTATGTACCTAAATTTTGACTGTCAGAAGTGACAGCTGCTAAACACATGTTTTTGCAGATCATATGGTTCGGCGTAGGGATACAATAATTTCGCCTGGTAACTTTTCAAAGCCGTCAGCTGTGAGCTGTCAGTCAGCACCAAAGAAGACACGGGGATACTGTACTACCCTTCATGAAAGTGAATACGTTTTCAAACTAAAACACACACAAACATATTTTTATGGACTTTAATAATTTATTCTACAACTTATTTTATTTTATTTATGATAACATAAATTATTGTGGCTCCGGTGATTTAAGTGAATGTAAGACGGCGGGAAACTTAAAATACCTTTAGGCCTGCTCCAACCGAGAAAAATGAATAATAAAACAATTGCCAGTCAAACACCGCACTGAGGATGTGGCGATGATTTATTGCTTCCGTCCTTGGGTGCTGAGAAGGGCGCATCGGCATCCTTGGTGACAATTCTTACATCTAAATTTCTCCACGTCCTTGCCGATTGCAACTGGCAAGGCACGACGCATAAGTAGAGGTTGTGATTTAGTCTAGTTTTCGGGAAGAATAATTATAATAGGGTAATAATTCATCCCAGAATTTTCAGGACACTCACGAATTTCGGTACAGTGTCCCGTATATGTTCCAGATTTGAAAGAAAGAAAAATCATCCCGTTTTCAAGATTTTTTTCTTAATTGCCACTCAGATTTGATTACGTGGGCAATTGTTGTGATAAAATGCAATTTTGTTTAGTTCTATGAAGATTTTATGGATTAAATTTATTCTATGAAGATTTAAAAAAAATACATTCAATCAATGAAAGTAATTTTAAATATTACTATATTAACGATAGTATAAATCATATGAATTTTATTTGAAATTTCAAATTTTTTAAAACATATAAACAAATATTTTTATGATAAATCAAACTAACGAAAATAAAACATGTTACAATAATTACATTACGAATGTAAAAACCAGCCCGAGCAGAACGTAGTTTTTATAACTAGAACTGTATTGAGTAACATAGCTAATGGGCATGGTCATGGACAGGAGGGTACTATTCAACAGGAGGGTACTATTCAACTGGGGGAGAAGACAGGAACTACCAGATGACTTGGGCAAGCTTCGAGGTAACGCAAGAACCAGTTTTAACAAAGTGAGACTAATTGCAGACACACAATTAAGATAATTTAAGATTGTATTTATTTATTGGTGACCTGGCGGTCTAGGGGTAAGTTGTCAGACTTCTGTGCTGGCGGCCGGGGTTCAATCCTCGGTCCCGGCAAAGATTTATCTGATTACCAAACCCTTCCTTCACCTCTGACAAGACATCTTGTGAATGTGGGGAATGCCAGGCCTCCACCGTGGTTCGGATTCCACGTTAAACTGTAGGTCCTTCATTTCATCTCACAATCACCCTACCATTACACATTAGAGTAAGTGCGTATAACCCGCATGGGTAGTAAGACGCGGTGCTAATGTTGAGACTGAGCAAAAATACCAGTACACCAATATCAAGTGATGTTCCCAGCTGCTCAATCTGTTATGCATATTTAGTTAACATACAAAACAAAACAAAAAACTACATCAAGGATACACATAACGACCAGTCCCGTCGTTTAAATCTCATTCCACTTTCTCTGAGTTTGACGTATGTTCTCGCAACGAGAGCTTCTGACCGTTTATCTAGGTCATTTTTGTGAAAAATGCTTGATGCTACGGAGCCTAAAATGTTCGTACCGTTTCTTATATAGTACCATACATGGCACTAGGGTTGACCGTGTATTAAAATAATTGGACAGCTATGAGATATGACCTTGTGTATAGGAAATATACACTCAATCTAACCATAAAACGTGACAGTCTTACCTAGTGATTGATTACATTATGACCTTATCTTACACCTACCATAGTTTAATAATGCAAGGTAAACTTGCTAGCTCACAGGGTATACGAAGGGTACGTCTAACACCTCAGTATCCTAAGGTGGATTTTCGAACACTATTTAATCTACAGTGAAGAAGATTGGAGAGAGATTAGAAGCCGAACGTGTCACTAAATAGCTAAACTACCATCGCTTTAACACCAGGGTGCATTAAAATACATTAATGCAGGCGCCAAGAATCGAACCGTATTCTTACTTCCCCCTCCCCCCATTAAAAGTAGACGTTGTGAACTACTCGGAACAAATTAGTTAAGAAAAAATATATTTTATTTTATTTTTAAACGTTGTACAACCTCAGACACTCTCTGAATCCTAAATATGCCACCATTAATTAAGTTTGTAATTAAGACGAGACGTCTCTTGCCATGGAATTTATTCTTTAATCCAACAGTTTTGTTAATTTAAAACGTGGCACAGAAACGACGGGATACATTATAAGAGCTGGGTTTATTAATGTTTTATATCTTAGAACAGTCGGGTTGCGTAAGAACAGGTGGGTAAATAATTATCCCAGTTACTTTCAGACAATCGCCAGCCAAACTAGTTAGCTGGATTTTTAACACTCGATTTTGGGAAAGAGTCGTTGGTTCGATGGGAGAGGTTTAAGTATGATACATATTTCTTACCGTGTCCGAGTCTTACTACCCACCCGGGCTATCCGTATATTTATTATGCACTTAAACGGTTACGTGACGTTTACTTAATCTATGAGAAGCGTGGAAGTAGACTAAAAAACAATTTAGGAAAAACACCCAAATGAGGGTCAAACCCCAATATCTCTGTTGTTCTTACACTTTTTTTTTTTTTTT
>CABFVX010000775.1:207188-218177 GCA_902151425.1 Timema shepardi
GGGGGGGGGGGGGGGGGGGAGAGGGGGGGATTCAAGAGACAGTTCAGACAGCTTCTAAGTTTTAGGTTCAAAATATTCCAACCCATATCGGTGGTCGAATGGTCTAAGGGAGCCATGTTAAGGGTTCCATTGGATATTGAAATACTGAGGGGACCGCATTTCAAAAAAATTATACAAACAATATTGAAATATTTAAGATATATTATTATTAATATTAAATATAGTGGGACCTCCATATAACAAACCTCCATATAACAAACTTCAATATATCGAATTTTTGGTGAGTCCCCGTGACATTACACTGAAAAACTGTTTCTGTGTAACTTCTCGAAAAAAATTCTATACATCGGATTTTTTTTAATGACGAATCGGGATTCCTCCCCTTTTAATGACATATGCCGATGGTATAAGAAAAACAAGTGAGAAAAAATAGAATGAAGATGTCGCAAGAGGAAGGAAAGGTTTGGTCAAGGTCATTGCGATCCCGACGGGTCACCTAACAGGGTGGTATTGCCTCCACACTCCTCTTAAGGCCTTTCAATAGGTAGCCTTTCTCCTTATAAAACAGGTTCAGTTTGTCTCACTATCTCTAGCAGATGGTTCATGTTCGCTATTGTTTGTTCTTTTCATGTATGCTAAACACATTTTTTTTTCTTGTTTTATATTATCTTTATGAACATAATTCGTACATAATGTAAATCATATTCACTTATAATAAGTGCATTGATTAGGAAATATTTTAAATACACTAGACTATACAAGAACATGTATAAAAATATTTCTATGCATCTAAGTGTCTATGTATGTAATTTTTGATGGTACCATCTACTTCGATATATTGAGGTCCGACTGTATGTATTTCATTGAAGCATCTATATCATCTATATTCTCAATACTATCACTATTATTAATATTATAAACACTTCATTCTGTACACCTCATATTCATATCTGGTTATACTCAATTTCAGCCCCAAAGATTAATTACTTTACCTTAACCAAACGCAAAAAGTATAAAATAGCAACCCTTATATACCGTGAACTGTAATTATTATTTGAACTAATTAAAATACTATTTATAGCTTATAATTTTACACTTGTTAAAATTGTGAAGTAAAATTTTGATGGTAAAATAACCTTCAAGTCAGTATTTTTTAGTTTTTGTCAAAACATTTTATTGGTCAAAAGAAATCAAATACTTACCAAGTAGAAATATAAGTCTAATATTTATTTATTTTTCACGTGGTGATATTAAACTGTTGAACATCTGTCAAGGGTGTTCTAAACTTTAATGACCACTCTTTCTATTCATTTAAAATGTTTCTCATCTAATGTAACTATGCTCATGATAGATATTCAACAAATGTTGATATCACCATGTGAAGAAAATTAATCTCTTTATGTTTCTACCGGAGCAATATTTTATTTAATTTGACAAAAAAAAGTATTGCTATAAAACTTTATAAACACTGCCTTTTCCCTCGTGTTCACTATATCCCCACACCTTAAAAGTGATTTTTTTAATCATTACAATTACAAAAAGTAAATTAAAGTTAATTAATTACGGAAAAACTACAACCTGGGTGTGGCTTTAAACCTTAAGTTGATATCACTTTCATAATCTGATGACAAATATGTTTCCATTATCCGCCATCTCTTGGGTGCATATTCCTTTTTATAAGAATAAACTATTGTTCACACACTTATTGTGTGCAAAACATTGCACATATTTGGTGTAAAGATTATTTAAAAAAAATGAAATCAAGAGTAAAAATTTGGACCACCAACTTCACTTGGGGCTGGTCTTATGACTACCGGATAAATATTTCTCTTGGGAGGTTAAAGTTATCCGACAGATAAAAGTTATCAGCCAATTTAGAGTTGTCTTATGAACTGAATTTATCTGTAGGATAGATATATTATTACTCAGGACACGAAAGGTTGGTACTGTTTTTACTGGTGCGCGCATGCGTATAAGTCCTGCTGATGGCGCTACAACCTAGCGAGTTGTGAGAACGCTCAACATTTTGTTAATAATGGTGCCCAAACGAGTGCGAGGAAACAAATGGTGTCACATGGGTGCAGAAGGTAAGTTGTCTTGCAAGTACTAATTTCTGTATCTGCCAAAATGTGGGCAATAGTTGGTTACAACGTTTACAAAATTTCATTTATTGTACTCACATTTTGATAATTTGTTCTTATATAAATATAACTTTACATATAGCTTGTCAGTTTATATAAAGGTGTGAATTAAACGTTCTAACTTTATATAGAGCCTGGTCTTGTGCTTACTAAACACGTGAACCAAGATTTTAACCTAACAACATATTCTGATTGGCGAAACCTCATTAAAAACAACGCGTCACTATGGCAACAACCATTTTAACTTCCCGATAAAAGCTATCAGGTACTTAAACCTCCCTATAAAAATGTGATGGATAAATACATTTTATCTGTCAGTCATAAAACGCACTTTTAACTTATCAGATAGAAATATTTATCTACCAGATTAATATTTATCCAGGAGTCATAAGAACGACCCTTGCTAAAATTCCTTATTAATGGCCAATTCTCAAATCTATTAAATCTAAATGGTGTAGCGCTAAAAACCCGGGCATCCCCCAATTTTCGACGGTTCGCTCTTTTGATCATTTTTAAATTATAACTAGAACCAATGCATTCGGAGCGTGGACTGCTTTTCTTTCGACCTATTTCGTCATGTTTTTTTTACGACCTTCTACACGCGTCTGTCTTAACTTTATCTAAAAGTTACATACGTTATTATTATTATTATTATTATTATTATTATTATTATTATTATTATTATTTAGCACCACGTCTTACTACCCGTTCGGGTTGTACGCTTTAAGTACTAATTACACTAATGGATTAGGAATTGGGAACACGACTAGCGCGTTAGCCAACTACGCCACCGAGGCGGGTTACATAAGTTATTAAAAATGTATTTAATATAAACATAAGTAAAATCATGTTATCTACAGCTGTCACTTTTGATGGATATTATCAATACCTATAAACAAACACACTTAAAAAAATTCCCTTTTTCAGTGGCCGCATGGTTTAAGACATCACTCTCGCAATATAATAACTACCAATGACGGGGAGATGGGAGTTCAAATGCTGGTGTACTGAGGGTAGTTTAAAAAATATCTGGTTTCCATTTTATCTACACGCAAATTCGGATACATTTATCCTAAAATTTAACCTTGCTCATCCGTAGCCCATTAGCGTAAGGGTTCGGCCAGACTGACAAGCGTGCGAGCGAGCGCGCAAGCGACTGGGTGGCCACACTGGCGAGCGAGCGAGCGAGCGCGTAATTAGCAGACCTTAGTTCATTAGAGAAGATGTCTCTGTCAAAGACACTTGGTACATCTCTGCTCCTCGAAAATTCTTACAACAAATATTTTTAATGTACTGAAGTGTTTTAAAATCGGATTAGCCGCACTAGTGGCGGAATGGTGCGTTGCACTCCATAGCGTTTGACTGGAAGGTAAAGGTTCGAAGGCTCAGTGAACTGAAGGTGATTCTTAAAACTTATTTATTGTTGTGGTCTTTTCATGCTCTCCAAACTAATGGTTTATTATTTGTAAAGGCCTACTTTAATTATAATAATGAAGTATTTTAACATATCGGGCTTACATATATACATTATATTATTTATGGTCTGACCTATTAAATTAGGCCATTAATAGCAAGTGTGTTAATGCTATCACTGATAGAAAAAAGTCAAATATCATGTCAAAATGAGAAGTTTCCCAGCACTCAATGAACCAACATACAATAATATTGCCTAGCGCCTGTAAACTAGACTGTACCGGGTCGAGCGCGCGCGCTTGAAAAATAGAAAGGGGGCGGCCAGACTGAGCGCGCGAGCGACTAAAATATGAAATAGAACACATTGGTTGTAATGGGAGGTGGCCACACTGGAGCGAGCGAGCGCGCGCGCTTGAAAGATAGAACTGTTTCTATTTTTCAAGCGCGCGCGCTCGACCCGGTACAGTCTAGTTTACAGGCGCAAGGCAATATTATTCTATGTTGGTTCATTGAGTGCTGGGAAACTTCTCATTTTGACATGATATTTGACTTTTTTCTATCAGTGATAGCATTAACACACTTTCAATGAATGGCCTAATTTAATTGGTAAGACCATAAATATATGTAAGCTCGATATGCTAAAATACTTCAATATTATAATCAAAGTATGACTTTACAAATAATAATCACCATTAGTTTGGAGAGTATGAAAAAACCAAAACAATAAATAAGTTTTAAGAATCACCTTCAGTTCACTGAGCCTTCGAACCTTTACCTTCCAGACAAAAGCTATGGAGTGCAACGCACCATTCCGCCACTAGTGCGGCTAATCTGATTTTAAAACACTTCAGTACATTAAAAATATTTGTTGTAAGAATTTTCGAGGAGCAGAGATGTACCAAGTGTCTTTGACAGAGACATCTTCTCTAATGAACTGGGGTCTGCTAATTACGCGCTCGCTCGCTCGCTCGCTCCAGTGTGGCCACCTCCCATTACAACCAATGTGTTCTATTTTATAATTTAGTCGCTCGCGCGCTCAGTCTGGCCGCCCCCTGAGTAGTAAATAAGCGTATAACCCAAACGGGTTGTAAGACGCGGTGCTTGAAAAAAAAAAAACCTTGAAATGTAGCAAAATGACCACAAACAAAACATATGAATGATCTAGAACGCCCTTCCTATCATCAGAATCCTACCATACATTTGTAACGCGCGCACGACAGTCACGAGTCGTTATCAGTGTCGCGTGAACTGATCTGTTTTGTCTCGACCGGAATTCCCCTATCAAGTATCCATAATCCCACACTATTATTACAGACCAGTGTTATTTAAAAGCAAGCATCGATTGCTAGGTGGAGAAAACACATCCAACCAAGAACCGAACGAACGGCCTCTCTTTCTCTCTCTCTCTCTTTCGCGTGCCGGCAGTCGTTTGTTTTACTAACACACACGCGCTAACAATCGGTCGTCAGTTAAGGGCTAGAATCGCATGCCAGAGACGGGGGCTTTATAGAACAGGAACTCAGGTATTTTTGACATCGCTTCGCACATGATATACGTTATACCTTAGGCGGTGTGGTCAACGCGTCTAACCCCCGTAGCCAACAACCATACTAGAGAGGTGGTTTGAACTTACACTCCACTCCGTCTCACCTAAAGATGTGAAATGAAATTTTTCCCTTCAATTTTTTTTCTATAAATTTTCCAATTTTTTTTGTGAAAATAAAAACTCCAACTAAATGAGGTCAAAAAAAGAAGAAGCAAGAACTGCGATTCCAGTCATCTTCCCACATTCACGTGTCGACTACAGCGCTTGTTGGCTTAACGTGTCACTAACGTCGGGTCTTCTGTTGACTAGATATATCCATGCTTCAATAATATTATAAACCCGTTTCGGTGACCGCATGGTCTAAGACGCTACTATAGCAATAGACCAGACCACCGATTACAGGGAGTTCGTGGTTCGATCCCGGTAGGGTGTACTGAGGGTGGTTTTTCCCTAAACTGTTTCCTCCTCTTCCCCCCCTCCTCCCAAAAAAATACGGGTGCACTTTATAGAAAGTCAACATAGCCTCATTCCTAACCCATTAGTGCATTAGTATTATATGCTTATAGTTCGACAGCTATTAAGACGCGATGCTTAAAAGAAGTAAAAAAATATATAAATGTCACAGTAGATTTTTTCTATTAATTGTATTATGTTGTGAAAAATTGAAATATAATAAGGACAACATACACGCGCTTTCCATTTAACGAGTTATTTAAAACCATTTCACAACAGTAGGCGATCTGTCTGCTAGTATCTCGCTTTGTAGGCGCATGCACATTCATCGAGTCGGCTGGTTTTGAATTGTATTTGATCTTCCAAGCTGATGCTGCTGCAAAAAAAAAAAGCGAAGCTATTTCAAGAGTAACTCCAAGCGGATAACACCAGTGAGAGTGAAATCTTGTAGTCCAATTTGTTTGGATCCAGTCAGGTGATTACGTTTCTGCTCTGTTCTTTGGCAAACATGTACAAACCCACGTTAGCACATAAAAGATCAGAGAGTGCTTAACAAACTTTTTAAAAAAAAACACGCTAACCCCTCTTCTATTAAATATTTCACACATAGTTTCCGCCCCAAAGGAGTTTCAACATTTTGAACATGAGACTACTCTATATTAACCATACATTCAAGTCAAAAACTTGGTACCGTACTAAATTACGAGGTCGTAGTTACAAGAGCACATGCACAACCGTATAGGGATAGCGTTTCTCGCCACTATAAATTGTCAAGGACAGTTTTAACAACCGGATTCGGGAGCGGCGGATTGCTAAAAAAAAAAAACTTTTAAAAAAACTAGACATGAGCCGACTGAAATGTACCCGGAATATGCCTTGGTCGATTTATGCGGGGGAAGAGTTACCGCTGACCTGCTAAACTTAACTATAAACTTTTACCCTCTTCGAACAAAAAAAAAAGGGGGGGGGAGGAAAGTTGTTTTAAAAAAGGAACGACCTATATTTTAAGGAGTTTTTCGAAAGTGAATGTTGAGAGGGAAAGTATAATATTATATGACCTGTGTTTGTAACTAGAAGACGCCAGTCGTTGCAGGAACATTTATTTCTCAGTTTTATTTGTGTATGTATGTATGTATGTATGTATGTATGTATGTATGTATGTATGTATGTATGTATGTATGTATGTATGTATGTATGTAGTATATATAGAAAGAGAGAGATTGAGATTGAAATAATACGAGAATGAGTAATACGTTATTTCAAGTCATAAATTAGATTTCACTAAACGTGAATCATTTTAAAGGAAGAGCAAGGACAAGTATTTATAAAGTTATATTTTGGCCATTTCCTAAAATCTTAACATTTTTATTATGTGCTCAACAAACACTATAAACTGGTGGGGGAAATAATAATTTGTTAGCTTATCTTAATTAAGTGCATTCTTGAAGAAGAAAAATAGCATCCTTTATATTATTTCTGTTGTCAACATCCCTTTTTCTCAACTAATACAAAGCCTACAGCGATGAATAAGATATCAGTGGATAGGATTTTTACCGACCTCTAGCATAGCATACTCAGTTTACGTTAAAACACATTGTTTGTTTAAAATTTAAGTTAAAATAAAAATTTAACAATATTTTTGTATCAATCACTGAAAACAAACTCTATTTGCTATTTTGTGTATACACTTCGCTGAGTATTTAAATTCAACAACCCAACAAAAGACTACATATTTTGGGGGGGCGGGAGAGGGGGGGGGTGAAGGTTGAGTGTGCGAGAGTTTCTCACGGGTTTACTGGTAGAATATATTGTTTTTGGTCGAGGCAGTGGCGCATAGAGACGTTTTTTGAGGGATACAAGGACGGGTACCACACACCATTTCAAAGTCATTATTTCTGTGGGGTTTTTTCCGATCGAGATAAGGGACACTTTTTAATGTTTTTAGTTGTGCATATTTTTTTAAATTTAGCCAATGCATTAGACATATCTTGAGTGTCCAGTCTATCATTTATTATTATTATTATTATTTAGCACCGCGTCTTACTACCCGTTCGGGATATACGCTCTCGCATGTAGATCTGTTAGATCTGTTTTAAACTTTTATTTAAATTATTTAGTGTCTCGACGAGAAAAGAGTGGACAATTCCTTGTTTGCATTCGCCCCTAATCTTGGATCGATGCTGTAAGCTAGGTAAGTTTAATTGAAATAACACAAGATGTTTAAGGAATGACGCCTGTTAATATCTTCTCGTTACCACAGTCCCTACAATTCACAACAAACACGTGACAACTAAGATACTGTATTTTCCTCCCCTTTACTTTACAAAATACAGCCTCGCTATTTCGAGGTTCCGTTAAGTTCCAAAAAGGGAGACACCCGATGTATGTCCTTTTATGAAGAACGGGCATTTTAGCTAGTTGTGTTTATATTTAAGAAATTATTTTTGTTATATATAATTAAAAACATTATAAAGTACTATTTACATTTTAAAACGTGGGATTTTTTTTTTTGCTACTATTCCGTGAAATTCTTGTTTTTCGACAGTCCAAGATGGGCCGGGGTCAGCTCATCTCTAACTCTTTACTGCACTCAAACTGAAAGATTTACGTCCCATCAGTTAAGCTTACACTTGATTGAGGTAAAAATCCGCGGAGGTGCGGACGTATCCCATTGAAGAGCGGGGAATATAAGCCGCAACATTTCCCAAACAGCCGTAAATCAATCAAATTGTCCAAAACCCATCTTCTGTAAGGCCTACTCAATAATGCATGGGGGAGGCAAGCCGACTCGATAATCCTGTTGTGGATCCCTCGCAACATGACCGAAAGCGCGACAGTGCATTCCATCACCCGGCGTTAGAAACGGAAAGACACGACAAACACGACGCGATATTTCACCGGCAAGTCATAAAAATAAAAATGAAGACACCAGGTAGAGCAGTAGTAGGTATACACGGAGACTATAAATCACAGCACAACCATGGGAGTGTATCTGATCACTTTATAGAGCAATCAGATCGTAAATTTGTGAGAGCAATGTTAGCTAAATTTGGTCAGTTCTTGGTGACACAGCTCGTTAAGTTGTTGTGGTCAACTTCTATTCTTGTTTATGAGGGCGTTGTAATTGTTTTACCGGAAGGAACTACAAATGGACGTTCATTGGGAACATTCGTGTTACTGGACAGAGTCAATAAATTAGCTCTATAAAATTGAGCAATATATATCTAGAAAGTGATAAGATAAAGTACCTGAAAGTAGTGTGCTAGTCATGCTAAAAGTTCAGAATAAAATGTCACACACACACACACATATATCACGGCATCTTACTACTCGTTCGGGTTATGTGTTTATATACTAATCACGATAATGTGTTAGGAATGAGGAAGGTTAGATTTGGAGGGAGGAGTATACGTGCATTCGCGTGGAGGGAGAGTGAGAAACAATTTAAGAAAAACTACCCTCAGCACACTCGACCGGAATGTGAGCAGACTAGTCCAAAACAAGAGTGACGCCTTAAACCGTTTGTCCACTGAATCAGATACACAATCCTATCTATGAGCGACCTAAGAATTCTCGCAAATAGACCAGGAAAGGGCTGAATAACAGCAACAGTATCCGTCTGAAGAGATGATATGGAACCATGTTGTGTGTTAAAAACATCTTTCACAGACGGTTGTCATCAAACGCCGGCTTTCCGCGACAGACAGGCAGGCAGGCGTGCCAACCCCTAACATACTCTTCTTGGTAAACATGTGGTATAATTATCCAGGCGAGCTTATCGAAATTCTGGCGGTCCTGGAATCGACTATCCTGTGGCCCACTAAGTGGTCCAGTGGTTTGGTTTCCGTCTGTTTACTTTGTTCCACGAAGAGCACGGTAGGGGCCTAATCCTCACTTGATCTCTTTGTTTTTTTAACACAAGGCGGTAAAGGAAGAAGCCCAGCTTACATTATGTGTGCGTTGCGCGCGTGAGGTTAAGTCTCGGAGCTTAACTTCGCACCGCGAAATAAAACCCTTCAGACGAGGAATTTAAATGTGTTTTTTTTTTCTTACAGACGAGAAACGTTCTGGTTGTATAAAACGAACGAATACATTATTAAAACGTTAGAGCCAATGTAGTAAGTTTTAAATATCAGTGTGAAAGTACTTTTGAATAATACTGAATAGCTTCCACTTGTGTTTTGGATATTCAGTTATTGTCTGATTTTGGTTTAAGAGATGAAAACATATTTCTTTGCTGTTGACTTTGTTAACATTTTCTATATTATTAGACCTAGTGTTATTTCATAAGTATAATATCTATCAGCCCCGCTTCACTGACCACATGGTCTTAGGCGCTACTCTCGCAGTAGACTAGAGTCACTAGACTGACCACGATGAGGCGATTCGATGCCGGTAAAAGTCTTGAACCTAACTTAAGCCGAATTATCTATACTATGGCAACCATAGGAGCATTCACCCTTCGGGAAAAATGCCTATGGTACCAACGGGAATCGAACTCGGTACCTCTAGACGTGTAGCTAAGAATGCTTACCACCAGACCAAGAATCTGGCATCCCATAGTGTAGTCTGTAGGATTGCAACGCAATGTAAACGAACAAAGAGGAGTTTACTTACTTTCAGGGTAAGCGAAGAGTTATTTCTTTCCAGTAAACAAGGTCACTTTTATGGGTCAACAAAGTGCTACCATTCACGATTAACAATGGTAATTTTCCTGATAAACAAATTGTTACCTCTCAGGTTAAACGAATTCTCACATTTCCCATTAAATAAAGTTTTATTTTCTAGGATTAAAGTTTTACTTTTTAGGGTAAACAAGTGTTCGCTTTCAGGGTAAATAGAATGAACTCCGCCTTTCTACTAAATCTGAATAGTGGTAAGCCTTCATACCCTCTATCTACCAGAATAGTTCCACACTTCACTGCGAGATTGCTCAGCGAGTCAACGTCAACGTTCCGGTAAAAGAAAACTACTAAGAGTGCAAACATGTATAAATTAAGTTGTTAATTTAGGAAGTGCAGTTGTGTACGTTTGTAGAGAGCTAATAGATTATATTGAACTTGGCGACGTATTTATAACAAATATTAAAATACACAGAATCCCCCCCCCAGTTTCGAGATGGTGTTGGTTTATCTGAAAAGTTTGCTCACTTCAACCAGGAACGTCCAGATTACAGTAGAGCGTCGATATTTCGGACTAATATGGGATCAACCCAGTCCGGATTATCGATTTGTCAGGGTTTTCTAAAATACAGTACCTGTTTATGCAACAACAACAAAATCATAGACGGGATACTTAAGAAAACTAGGTGTTAGGTAGAAACATATTCACTTTATTTGGACAACAAACTCACACATGTTTTTTTTCTGCTGAATATCACAAATTCTGGAGAAATATAATAAGCAAAAATCTAACAACGAAAAAGGTCACACATTC
>CABFVX010000775.1:218281-230193 GCA_902151425.1 Timema shepardi
CCCCCCCCGTCCGCCTCTGAACAAGGGTTGAGGTGCGATTTTTGGCAGCCATCTTTCTGATATTGACACACTGTGGCTATTTTAATAAATAATATTTTTTCTTGGCGATCCGTATTATCGACAATCAAGATTTTTTATGTCCGAATTATCGATGCTTTAATATATTTTCAAAGAAGAACAATTACAATTTTGAATAATTAGGACACAAATATAGAAAAGAGATAAACATAGTCAAAACGGATAGACTACCTAATGGAATGTATGTGACCTCCAAAATAAAGACTTTTATAAAGAAGAAATGGTTATATTTTTTAAAGACCAGATTGCTTTACATATTTGTCATAAACTTTAGATAGTGAAAAATGGCATCTTAAATTAACTAAACCAAGCTCGATTCTTGAGTTCAGGTGAATTTTTCTAAATTTTATTTTAAAATTAGTTTAGTTTTCATAATAGAAATATAAGGCAAATATTTTATTAGAAACATATTAAATATGTCACAAAAATAATCAATTTTAATTCTTCAAGGAGTTCACAAAATTATATTTATGGTAATACAGGATGGCTACAAAACTTTATAAAACTACCCGACTTTTTCAGCTTTTCCATACAGCATTAAAAAAAATCCTGACAACTTTTTTTTTTACAGTTTTTCTTGGTAAAATGGCCATTTTTTCTTTTATTACATTGATCACATATTTTTTAAACAATCCTAAAGACTGGTAAACACCAACATGACTATACTTTTTTTTGTATTTAATGTTTTATTTGTGGCCCCGTGTAAATGTGTTATAAACAAACCCTGTATAACCATCTCAAGCTAGCAGAATGCTATTTCCATACAATGTATTTTGTTAACGTCGAGAAACAAAATATTTCAATTTTATTTAAATGCTTAGGCGAAAAATTATTCAACTATTCAAATCTCATGACAATTCCTTGTTTTCACAGACCTATCTAGATTTATCCCTGTCTGAAGCCATCATGTGATATCCCCCCCGGTAGTGAAAGAGTGGACCAACACTTACCGGTCTTGATGTCTGCTTTCTGGTCTGCGGACGCGCTCTTGAGTGAGGTCACCGCCCGCTGGCTGAGAACCAGGGACCCCGTGCTGCGGTCCATCACAAGAACCTGCGCACAAGTCAAACCACACTCACGTTACCTACAGAGTAACTCTGTCTTCTGGCGTAAGGGGAACACTAACAACAGTCGGCAGTGATTTCATTTCCTGGTAAACAACATCGCGTTTTTAATTATCAAGAATATCCTAGTTTTTAATAGTTTTAGGGGTGATTCATTGCCCCTAAAAAACCAGTACAATTTTCTTTTAAAAAAAGTATTATTTGACAGCCAGATATAATTTCACGTATTCGTACGTGAATCCATGTAATCTTCACCTGCCATTTTTATAGATACAATACAATACCTATAAAATAACATAAATAATATAATAAAATGTTATCAATGTTATATGTTTATATTTTCTAAAAGGCCCTTACTTTTAAAACTGGATTATACTAACGTTTAATACAAAGGTTATATTATTTATTATTATTATTATTATTATTATTATTAGCACCACATCTTACTACCCGTTCGGGTTATACGCACTTACGCTAATGTGTAATGGTAGGGTTATTGTGAGATGAAATGGAGGACCTACAGTTTAACGTGGGATCCGAACCACGGTGGAGGCCTGGCACTCCCCACATTCACAAGTTGTGATTAATACACGCCTTGTCAGAGGTGGAGGAATTTGGCCATCAGATAAATATGTGCCGAGACCGAGGATTGAACCCCGGACCCCAGCACAGAAGTCCGACACCTTACCCCTAGACCGCCAGGTCACCTACAAATGTTATAAAATACCTCATTCAAACGGTAAGGATGAGGTTAGTGGTTTCTTAGGAAGTGCATCCATAATGAAGTTTAAGAGAGGACGGGTAAATTATAAAAAATTGAATAAAACTTGAAAGAAAAAAAACCTCTCCTAAGTCACTCTGCTGAGATTCGAACCTTGACAAATTCGTCATCGACAATATATTCTGCACAAACTTGACCAGGGTTGTCAATATGATCTTATTACCAAATTCCCTGTGTTTTTCCGGGTTTTCCAGAAGAAACTCATATTTTTCCAGGCAGCTTAAATTGAAGAACAGCATAATAAAATTTTATGTTTCATCAAAATAACCGAGTGTGAAGTCTTCCTTGATGGGAGAAATACATCTTCTGAGGTAAGATATATTTTAATCATCGTGTTTAACTCTTTAGTCCATTCTTTCGTCCATACAAAGATCTCCTATTTTAAGCTTTCAGTTAAATGTCCCAAACGAACAAACACTCCAGTAGTTTTATTAGGATTTGCAAAACTTCATGTATTCTCCCGAGTGCGTGGTAACCTTGGTGATTCCGTGGACCATGAGATCACCGGTGCGGGTATATGATTCCTAATTAGTTCCCACTTGAAATTCCTGACCAGGTTTCAAATGCGAGCTCACAGCGAAGCTTCTTTATAATGTGATTTGAATTTTATGACTTTTGAGTTTACAATACTTGGAGTCAGACAACTTGGCTTACAATGAATATCATCTCTGAGGTAAATGAATGGTTACTATTGGGAAAAAGCGCAATCAGGCTCTCGTTTTCGTGTGGTCAATCTCCCCTCAAATACAAGACAAGTTTGGCAACGCTGGTTGGTCGAGGTTGCCAGTAGCTCCTTCTTACGGCAGCACACAACATTCAGACATAACTGAAGGCGAGGATATTTGACAACGGTTAACTGAGAGAGAGCGAACATAAAGCTTTTTCTCCATACAAGACCTGAAGTTCCCTCAGCATTGATATTGGGTGTAGTCAACGGCATTCCCCTAATTCGATTCACGGCAGGGCCAAAATGTATAATGTTGCAAATCATTCTTAAAACGAAATGTTAAATTATTTACAATGGGTATAGGTGTTGTGTTAATCCCACCTTAGGTAGGTCGTTAATACTCAGTGCAATAAAACCAACACAAACTTTTTTTTAAAAAAGGCACTATAATCGATTCAACAACATCCTTCTGCCTCTCTCTATCGCCCACCCAAGCAAAATCTTCTCCAAGGAGACGGGGGAGAGACGAGGGACGATTGCATCCTGTATTAGAATATTCTAGAAGTCAAACCTTCGTAAACAATCCTGTCGGCAAACGTAGGCGTGCACACTCGCGTAATAGTTGCCGAGAAGTAAGGACCTACGTTGGTCAAAAGAAAACTTTTTTTTTATAAATCACCGAATCCTAGTCAGGATCGTAATTATTCCACGTCGGCCCATTGACCTTTCAATCATCTCTGTTCCTTAAGAAGTGAAATAGCAGCGCGTGTGAAATCTAATTGCGAATTCACCTTATCCAATTCATCAATAACGCTGAATAAATAATCCCTTTTACATAAATGATTGCAATTATATTCTGATAGCAAATCACATCAACCTAACCAATATAATATCAAAATGCATGAATTGTGAATAGGTAATCCTGTCATTACAGAATGTAGTGCCCTCCGCGAACCATGAGCTGTAGAAAATAACATTAAGAGTGTGCATCACATACCAATCAACTCTGTGATACAATCGGCTAGAAATCTGAATTTACACGAACCCTATTGCAAGTGGATCATTTCTGATTAAACATTAATGGAGACAGAGTTTCTAATACTTAATATGGTTGAAATATTACATTATATTTGGATAGAAACAGCATTGAAAAGGCAGTTTTTGATAATATTAGAATGGCTTCGCAGATAGGCCCTGTGCACAAATATTAATTCTGTCTTAACAGAGACACACTGTAGTTATTAACAATAAATTTTGTCGCTTTGTCCCCCATCATCACCGCGGAAAATCTAGAATAATAATTCAAATACAAGTGCACTGCCCACGTTTGTGGCATATCGTAGGTGTTTTCTTTTCCCTTTTACTTTCATACCTCGCGCGCGCACACATAAAACGAGCCGAGAGCTAAGCTATGACGAACGCTCTTAAGCAACTCCCAGCGTGTAGGCAAAAGCTATCACCACAATTAACCGTTCGAAACAGAAATGAATATGTGTTTCCGTTATTCGCGAGACATGTTTGAGATGATCACGTGCTTATATCATAAATCACATATTCAAAAATTAGTTTAAAAATAATTTGATTTATACTTTTAAAAACAGTATACAATTTAAATTACATATTTATGGTAAATCACCGTTATATAACGCCGACTTCGTGGTTGTGATTGTAGCAAGAAATAATTTCTGGCAACTGAACCTTGTATCTCGACTGGTGGCTCTACTTTCTCGACAAGTTGGTGAAGAAAAGGGGGCGGTGGGGGAGGGGGGGCAGTTTCGCGCAATTATTCGTCACAGGATGTCGAATTGGGAGAAAATTGTAAGACAGTGGTGACGCGTGACGTCACACCCGCCTAGCCATCTGATCTACTAGACCATTTATGTTGAGTTGTTACTTTTACCAGTAAAAAAATCCACAACAAACTGTTTGTTTTTTAATCCTCCTTTTTTTTTAACCGTTTTTACATTATTGAAAAACGAACTTATTAAAATAACCGTTTGGATGTTTCTTTTTTGTTGAAGCGGCGTCCGTTGTTTACTTAAAAATGTTTTACCAAACAATTGCTCCTAATAAAATGCTACGTTCTCTTCGTAAATTAAGATGGTGAACTAGAAGAAACAGGGGCGGTTTATGACGTCATACAAACAGTCTTCGGTTGAGTCCATGCACTGTTTATAAAATAAAATATAAGTTTCATTTGTAAATTAATGTTTTGTATAGCTCTTTCTCTACGTTATATGGAAACATTAATTTTATTTTGGTGGCCAGTTTTAACGGTGTCGGGAAAATTGCGCTCGGGAAAATTGCACCCTGCCATGAATCATCACACTAATAGGTGAGAAAAGTGCGCCCATACGACCTTGTCTGGGCGAACTTTTCTCACTTTCCTCACGGCTTTAACATTTTCACCGGCGTAGATCGATCCATCGCATCCTTTTGTTTATATAGGGGGCTATTTAAAATCAACTCATCGCAAATCATGAGGTTTTGAGGTCAAAGTACATCAATTCATTGCCCCTGTCTCTTTGCCTGTTGTTTAGGATAGGTTAGGTTAGGGTTTTCACTGAAATAAAGATTAGTGTGTATCTGTAAGCATTTGATATGAACGTATACATTAAAGTTACTAAACTATTGACAACTTTTATTCAATTTTTTTTAATTTAGGCTAGACTCTTCAAACACTTTGCTAGGTCCTTGGGCCTACTTGTTTTGTAAATGTGTAAAACAGTGTGTGGAGCGCACTTTTCCCACCTAATGGTGTGATGGTTGAAAGGACGGCGAAATTTTCCCCTTTTTTCTGTGAAAGCGCAGTTTTCCCGGGCGCAATTTTCCCTAATCCGTTTTTAACAAGATATACGAGTGAAAATAATACAATTTAGTTTATTATTCCATGACGTTCTATAATATATCTTGTTACCACAACAGCAAAAAAAAAAGTTTTATTAATATATTTTGTTCTTTCAATAAGTTACATAAACGCCAATTATTCAGTAATCCTTGGAGAAGTATTATTATATTCGTCTGATAAAACTTTTTATTGATAATATAGTGTTACTAAGGAAGTAATAAGTCATTATTTCCGAATAGACTAACATTGGTGGCTTTCAACTGATGTTTGCAATAAAAGACCCTTTATTAACTGTCAGTTACCGCCACCCTTAGCATTATAGTTTTGTACTACACAACAATAGAAAGAACCTGATGCTGGTTGGTGGTAGCGACCGGACGGCCACCGCCATTGGCGAGTAAAAGTGACGTCACATGTCCCTGCGCGCGGCTACTGGTTGATGTCGGGGAGGCCTTGAGCAGAATAATGTCTGCTGGCGACTGGCTGACGGCTGGCAGGTCTGCTGACGACTGCTGTTTAGAGCCGGACACTGTCGCCTCTGGCAGAACCGAGCCTCTGTTACCAGACTCAACACCTGGAACATAGATAGGACAAATGTTACCAGACTGGAGCATGGAGAGGACAACTGTTACCAGTCTGGAACATGGAGAGGACAACTGTTACCAGTCTGGAACATGGAGAGGACAACTGTTACCAGACTGGAGCATGGAGAGGACAACTGTTACAAGTCTGGAACATGGAGAGGACAACTGTTACCAGTCTGGAGCGTGGAAAGGACAACTGTTACCATTCTGGAACATGGAGAGGACAACTGTTACCAGACTGGAACATCGAGATGACAACTGTTACCGGACTGGAGCATGGAAAGGACAACTGTTACCAGTATGTAACATGGAGAGGACAACTGTTACCAGTCTGGAACATGGAGAGGACAACTGTTACCAGACTGGAGCATGGAGAGGGGGATAACTTTTACCAGACTGGAGCATGGAGATGACAACTGTTACCAGACTGGAGCATGGAGATGACAACTGTTACCGGACTGAAGCATGGAGAGGACAACTGTTACCAGTCTGGAACATGGAGAGGACAACTGTTACCGGACTGAAGCATGGAGAGGACAACTGTTACCAGTCTGGAACATGGAGAGGGGGATAACTATTTACCAGACTGGAGCATGGAGAGGACAACTGTTACCGGAATGAAGCATGGAGAGGACAACTGTTACCAGTCTGGAACATGGAGAGGACAACTGTTACCAGAATGGAACATGGAGAGGACAACTGTTACCGGACTGAAGCATGGAGAGGACAACTGTTACCAGTCTGGAACATGGAGAGGGGGATAACTTTTACCAGGCTGGAGCATGGAGAGGACAACTGTTACCAGACTGGAACATGGATAGGAAAACTGTTACCAGACTGGAACATGGATAGGACAACTGTTACCAGACTGTAACATGGAGAGGACAACTGTTACCAGTCTGGAGCATGGAGATGACAACTGTTACCAGACTGGAGCATGGAGAGGACAACTGTTACCAGACTGGAGCATGGAGAGGACAACTGTTACCAGTCTGGAGCACGGAGAGGGGGATAACTTTTACCAGACTGGAACATATAGAGGGGGACAACTGCTACCAGACTTAACACCTGTAATATTGAAAGGGGGCAAATGTTACCGGACTTAACACCAGGAACATTGAGAGGGGGACAACTGTTACCGGACTTAACACCTGTAATATTGAAAGGGGGCAAATGTTACCAGACTTAACACCAGGAACATTGAGAGGGGGACAACTGTTACCGGACTTAACACCTGTAATATTGAAAGGGGGCAAATGTTACCGGACCTGAAACATGGAAAGACCCTGGCAGTTAAATCATAAAAGAGAATAAGAACCGCAGCATAGACGGAACAGCACCAACATTCCCTGCAGCCAGTGACCCACCAAGAAGTTCACTTACGTGGGGGAGGGGGGAGCCTTTATTACTAGGCCTATAATTGTTCCGGCTGGGAATTTTAATGGAATTTTTAGTGTGTTTACTGGTACGCCTTTTGAATATCAAATCTTAAAATTTAAATCATTCATTCGGTCCTCTCTATTATATTCGACCAGTGGCGTGACGTGGAGTGTTGCTAGGGTAATAAGAGCCCGTTAAAACTGTACGTGTGATATGTTATCCCCCAAATGATCCCCATTTAACCAATAATATATTTTATCTGCACCACACACTTACACTATGGGAAATGTATTCACGTTAATATCTGATTTATGAGACGTACTGAGTGAAGAAGATAACATATCGCAGGTACAATTTAAAACAGTCTATCCCAGGAAAAACTCCTCGACACGCTACTGCATTCGACCCCATCTTCGTCGCTACATATTATATTATTATTAGCACCACGTCTTACTACCCGTTCGGGTTATACGCACTTACGCTAATGTGTAATGGTAGGGTGATTGTGTGATGAAATGGAGGACCTACAGTTTAACGTGGGATCCGAACCACGGTGGAGGCCTGGCATTCCCCACATTCACAAGATGTCTTGTCAGAGGAGAAGGAAGGGTTTTGTAATCAGATAAATCTGTGCCGGGACCGAGGATTGAACCCCGGCCGCCAGCACAGAAGTCTGATAACACCTTACCCCTAGACCGCCAGGTCACCTACCTCCATATTATAATTTTATATCATATTCGGTCGAGAATGAACCTGGATCTCCAGAGTCAAGAAGGCACACCAACCGCTAGAAAAGAAATAGTATGAGGAGCCCCTTCACAGAGGGTCGTGTAAGGGAATGGTGACCCCATGAAAGGTCTGCACATGCTGTACCTAAGCACTGCACACCCACTCTCCGTGGCGTGACCAGCCCGGGGCACGAACCAGCAATCAATGAACCAGGGTCTCGCCGGGCGGGTTCAGACAGGCACACAAGGACGGCTTTAGGGGGGGGCCTTGTAGTGGCATAGCGGCGCGGGGCGGAGTCCCACCAAGGTATAAAGTCTTACCATGGTTAGGACTCACAAATACGTGGTGCTACAGTCCAATTTTCATATGAAGAGCCTTATCTGACAGATATAAAAACTATTAGACGTACTTCCACATATGCACACTTTAAGTCATGTGATTTGCAACCGTCGCTTTTGATAGACATTATTATACAGAGCATACCTATAAAATAGCACTAAGAAGATAGTAATAAGTTATCAATATTAACTGCAAAAAAAGTGTTCTTTCTAAAAGAACCTTTATATCCACACAGTCATGCCACTTGTGTTTACTATGGTTGGACTTAGTTTATAGCGTCATGGGTAATAACGGCCGCCTGGTCTAACGCGCTACTCTCGTAATAGACTAGACAACCTATGACGTAGAGATCGAGGTTAGAATTCCGGTCGGATGTATTAAAGGGAGGTTTCCAAAATGGTTTTCCACTCTTCCTCCACGCAAATGCGGGCACATTTCCTCTAAATATTACCTTCCTCATCCCTAACACCATTAGCTTAATTAGTGCGTACAGATTGAACAGCTAGTAAGACACCATGCTAAGAAAAAAGAAAAAAGTTACTTCATAAGCAAGAAGTGCTGTTTCAAGCCGATCAGCGTAAATAAATCGCGAGTAAGGACTTTAGAATGGATGGCCAGTTACAACTGACTACTTGAAATTAACGACGGACATGTTTACCGTCAAATATATGTTTCAGTCCCTAAGTTGATTATTTCCAAATTACTCTCTATTCATGGACTATCACCGTCACAATATTGTATCCGTACTACCTCTACAAGTGCCGTGCAATAAACATCAAACCAAAGTTACAATCGTCTAATTGGTCTCTAGCTACTACTTCTTTCCTTAATCCTGAGTGACCACTCGACCCGATTGTCCAAACTAGGAGTGAGCATCTAGGAAGAACGTATAGCCCAAACGGGAGTAGGACGCGGTGATATATATATATATATATATATATATATATATATATATAGAGAGAGAGAGAGAGGAAGTGATGACATTGCACATTTGTTGTCAAAACTATGGCCACGGTTTTGAAACTATATACAGTAGCTCCATGGCTTGTTTGGTGCTATCTGACAGCTACAGCTTACGGCTTTGAAAAGTTACCAGACCAAATTATGTATCCCTACGCCGAACCAAATGATCTGCAAAAACATGTATTTAGCAGCTGTCACTTTTGACAGCCAAAATTTAGGTATATACCTAGATGTTGACTGTCAGAAGTCAGCTGTGAGCTGTCAATCAGCACCAAAGAAGCCATGGGGCCACTGTATTTAAAATTAGAAGCTATTCCTCTCAACAATGATACCCAGACACGACCTAATAGACTTTCATCACTTATAAAGAAAAACATATACATACAAGGTGACCAGAGATTTCAAATGTATTCAAAGGTGAAGCCGCGGTTTAATTAAAACTATTTCTTTCGACAGCAATTTATAGAGTTTTATTAAACCCATTTTAATTTTTTTTTTCGTTTGAAAAAAAAAAGTAGTTACTTCGTTAGATATCAAATCAAAGTTAGTAAATTTTCAATTACTAAGCTGAACTATGTAATGTGTAATTAACGTTAGTCTGTGAATGAATGGCTGCTGTTAAAGTGGTGTTCGCGATGTCATACAAAAAGGGTGTTTGAGAGTGTATGTATATATATATATATATATATATATACTATATAAAAATTTAAAGTGCTTGAGCTATATATTTGCACAAAAATCACAAAACGTCTGAACCGGGGTTGGACAAGTAATAAAGTTGACTTAGGCTGGGTTCAAAAACCGTGTATACCTTGAATTTCATAGGAATTCCGTTTTATAAAATACAAACATATCTTTTTGTGCTTAAAACTGATAACATTTTACTATTTTGTTACTTTTAAGTGATAAATGTATAGGTAATGATTATTAAACGTAGACACAGATAACATGACCTTGACGTTTTGATACGTGAAAGTAGATCCAGTATTTTTTCTAACTCTCGGATAACGGGCTTCTTATGAAAATAGTTCTGTATAGTAAGCGTTATCAATATTGTGTTCCCTATATATCTTAAATACTTTAATATATTCCCCTCTCTCGATTTTTTTTTCAATTAATTATGATTGATACCCGCCTCGGTGGCGTAGTTGGCTAACGCGCTTGTCACGTTGAGCCCGATTGCTGAGGACGGGGAGATCGAGGTTCGAATCTCGGTCGGGTGAACTGGGGGTGGTTTTCCCCTAAATGGTTTTCCACTCTCCCTCCACGCAAATGCGGGTTCACTTCCTCTAATTCAACCTTCCCAATTCCTAATCCATTAGAGTAATTAGTACTTAAAGCGTATAACCCGAACGGGTAGTAAGACGCGGTGCTAAATATTATTATTAAAAATTATTATTAATACCGCGATCAAACGGGTTGCGCATACGTATTACAATAAAGTTACAGTTTAACCAACAAACCTTAGCACCAACTAACTACCAGGGCTGTGGAAAAAGTATTGATACTTTACTAACATCAATATTTTCCTTTCGATATGATCAATACTTTATTATACTCGATATTCTTGTTTTGATACTTTTACTCATACTTACTTTCACCCCAGTTTTGATTGGTTATCCTAAAAAACAAAAGTGATGTATTATTTTGAAATATTTTTAAAGCCACATAGGACGGTTAGATATTTCTTTCTTATAATACAATTTGATCTCAGAGCAGTGACATTTGCCGTGGAACGTCAATGAAAATAAGTTAATCTTGCATTTTCATGATTATTTTTAAATTATACAAACTAAAAATCAAAGGTTTTAAATTCTATTGGTACCTGTTGATACCTTTTCCCTCCATTGGCGCGTGAACCATACTTTGAAATAACAAACCGCTTCTTAAAGAACGCGGGATTCTTGGACGTCTGCAGAGCCCCACAGAGCTCCCCCGGCAGGAGGCCACCTTAACATCAAATGTCGAATGAATAGTTTATCTACAATAGAAGAAAGTATAGGAACGATTTATATGAATACTTCAGAGAAGAAAATACGGTATGGCCATCACAAAGAAAATAACAAAGATCACAATTCACTCGTCAGTCACTGGACAAAAGAATAAAACAGTTCGCATTTTACATTGATACCACTGGACAAAGCGGTGATGGTTGCCTCTAAAAGAAAATCGGTCGTAACCGGCCAATCTCTTGCCCAGAATTCGTTCCAACACAATTCTTGGGGGGAAAGGTGTGGAACGGGAAAAGCAATCAGCTGAAAGAAGAAACCAATAAAAAGCAGTTGGAAATAGTAAAGTTTGACAAGGACACGGAGAAGGTTAGCAAAAGACGAACACGGATATTTCGTTATCCGCCTGGTTTTTCATCACTTATTAACCGTTCGTGCTATACAAATGTAACTACACTTGTGGCGTATGTATAAGAAATATAGAATTTAGAAAAAAACGCACACGCGTTTGCGTAAAGGGAAAGTGGGGG
>CABFVX010000776.1:0-37146 GCA_902151425.1 Timema shepardi
GTTGTTTGTCTGTGGCGAACCGCAGACCTTCCCGTTTTTGCCGAGTAGGGATGCCTGTTGAATGTCTGCTTGGCCCCTTCGTCTGCGGGCCCCTGGGCTGGATATGGGGAACACTTAACGTGCTCCAATCAGCTCCGTGGTTCTGGTCTGTAACGTGTTTATCTGGCTGGTGATAGCGATATTGCCTCGTTCTGCCCTCCGGATTGTCGAGTCGTCATGTAATGGGTCACTTTCCACTTCTGGGACCGAATTGTTGACGTCTTGCATGCTTGTGTATCCTTGGATTTTACTGATGATTTTTCATATTATCACACGTTCTTTCTTTGTCGTCTGCTAGCATTGTGCTGTGCTCGGGCTCCGTTTGTCCGAGGAACTTAGGAGTAATAATCAGGCCGTGGATGGAAAGATACTTGTATAATTAATTTATTGAATATACAACACACAAGAGGCTTCCTTCGACTCGTGAGCGTGCGCATTGGTCAACGGCTCCGCCTCTAGACTAGCCATTCGCAGAGAGGTGTTGACTCTTTCAAGTCCGACCAGGTAATCTTCACCTCTAGTGTCGGGTCAGCCCACACTGAGCTGATGCCGACTCTAGCGCTCCAGTTTACAGAGCCCGCCACCCCATGCGCACGCTACAGCATGGATTAAAAATATATTAAAACACGAATAAATTATACATTAGCTGATAGGAAGAAATGCATATTTTATAATATTATAAATATAATACATCCATGAATTCTTTTTGCGCTTCCATTTAAATTACATTAAAATATAAAAATATTGACTAACATCTTTCATTAGCTAGCAATTTTGACTTGGACCCCTACTAACAAGATCTTTCGTTTTGTACTCGAATGACGAATCTAGCCTTTTTGAAAGGTTATAAACCATTTTTGTATTCCTGAACTAAAATCATTCTTATTTGAGAAGAGTGGTCGAAAAAACAACCATTCAAATTCGATTTATGTTATCCACACTAATTTCTCATAAAATTAATTAATTTCCGGTGAGCTTAACCAATCCCAGCACAGGATTAACCGTAAATATTTTCCAATGTTGATTGTTGACAATATTTATCACTGATTAGGATAACACGAAATATTTATTTCTGTGATACATAAACTACTTTCTTACTATTGTAAATAAATTTACTGGAATACTTTTATTATCTAAAAAATAAATGTTACTTCTGAGCAAAAACATATCTTAAAAGAGAGACAATTTTTTTTTGTATATTACAATAATTGAGTATTGTTTATTATTATTATTATTATTATTATTATTATTATTATTATTATTATTATAATCATAACAACCCTTTGTAAAAACAGACGTTCGAGATTGTCCATCCATCACACCTTCTAATGTGTCAATTAAATAACCTTCACTACGTTTATTCAATCTAAATTGCTTGACAAATGCTTTATCACCATAGAAATTGCACTATCCCTATCGTTAAAGATAAGAAATGGCCTATTTAATTCAAGTTTACGTTCTTCTATTTCTTGGATTTTAAGCAAATGTAAAATACGCGCCTTCTCTATTCACCAATACTGCTAAACCCTCCGAAATATTCTATTTCGAGTGGGTAGAAAGAACCCTTAGATAACTAGCGATAGAGATCAGTTTAAATTGTTTGTGTCTCAAATGGTCTCAAATCATTGAGGAATATCAAATGTGAAAACTCGAATAGGAAATGTCCTTTACCTGCTTAAAAGCACAATCAGGAATACGGGTCCATGGTTTGAAAATTCCATAATCATTAGTATAGATGACCAATTATATTACTCAATAAAATAAGCAAGTTCCTTCAGTGTTGAATGATTAGTAAATCATTTTCTTGGCAAAAATGTTTGCCTAGATCCATGCATTATTAAGTAGGCACAGCTTTAAAAATGTTTATTGATATACCAAAAAACCAAATGTTTAGGAAATACAAACGATTATTTATTTGCATGGAATCTCACACCAGCAAACAAAGGTTTCAGTCTTGTCTTGTTTAGATTATTACAGAAGGAAAGGTCATAGTTTGAATCCAGGGATGGTGTACAGGTTTTTTTCTAAAGGGGTTTTCCACTACTCCTTCATGAAAATGTGGGTTCATAGCTCCTAAATTTTAACATTCTCATTCCTACCCCATTAGTATAAATATACAGATAGCTTAGACAAGTTGAATGGTGGGAAGCCCGTAAAAAGAAAAGCCAAGTTTCCAATACAGTTTAGACTATTATTAATAGTTTGACTCAAGGAACTCATTATTGATATTTTTTTTAATGTTCACGACAAATATATGAAGTGACACCAGTTTCAAATTTAATTTAAATAAATTCATACTATCAACTCAAGAAATATGTTAAAAGTCTGGGGTTTGGCTATTAGAGAGGTAAAATAGAAGTTAATATTGATTTTCGCAATAATTGATTGTTGATATTAGTGTTGTTGTACTCATTGTATAAACACAATAATATATTTACAGTTGAAATAAATTTTAGTAAACGAGCTTAACTCACATGTGCAAGATTACAAGATTTGTGTCTAATATTAGCTTGTGACTTTCTTACAACATGATAAAGAAGAAGTTGTATCACTCACTTAGCCAGCCCCAGTTGACTCGTTCCAACTTGTCTACAAAAAGAAACGAGATACACTCCGCGACTCAATCCACATTCAACTAAGCCGGCGTGGGAGATCAACCCCCGCCCCCCCTTTTTTTTCAAATAAGTGAACTTCGCTGAGCACGAGCTGTGCGTGCGCCGACGCGCGTGTTCTAAAACTTCTATGGACAATAATTGTGCTTGTGACCGATGCTCATGGCCTCTCGAAACTGTTCTGGAACTCCCCCCCCCCCCAATTATCTTTTCGCGATCTGAGAACACATGATTACCGTAGGGTATATAATGGTTAGAGTCTAGCTATAGTATAGTTACGCATTACACTCTGGGCTTACAAGGTAATAAGCCTAACTATTAAGTGGGCTCGACACGCCTTTCAAATTTCACTTTTGTATTAAAATGTTTATCTTTCAAAATTTAATGTCTCGAACTTCAGTAGATAAAGTATATAATTATGAATAATACATTACTATGATCATGTATATTGATCCTTGCCCATAAGGCAATGTTAACTTGGGGAGAACCATTCTGGCTCCATTTATTTTTGTGCGTTTAACTACCGCATCACGGAAAGTTTAGTGGTGTGTTGTAACTTGCCTGAGGAAGCCACGATATGCTAGCTTTATTTCTTGCCACCAGGGCCTATTTAGAGTATTTGTTAAGGGTTGAGATATTTTATTTTTACAGCCTTGTTTTCATTTAGAGGTTGGTTAAATGTGGGGCCACGAGCAGCAGGGAGGATAAGTCTTGTGTGGACACTTTGTTGGTTATTAAATGTAGGATAGTTTATTATCGTCTCTTTGCTTTTATATATATGCACAGGGTGGCCCCACATTTAGTAACTATATATATGGTTACTAAATGTGGGGCCGTGGGCCACCCTGTGCATGTATCTACGGAAGGCACTCCGTTTATCGTTAAAACGTTAGGTTGTTTAGTATTCTTAGACTTTTGAACTTTATATTTTTCAGGTATTATTGTAATGCCTCTACCGTTGTTTAGGTTAGGTACTTGTGATCTTTACTCAACTTATGTTTTATGCTAGGGCATGTGCTGGCCATTTACCATTAATTATGAAAGATATTTATTGTAGTGAGATGGAAGACCAATTTATTAGAGTTTTATTGTCATTTTCTGGTGATGCCATTATGGGATGTCTAAAAATAAGGAGCCGTCTGTTTTTTTGTTATTATTTTAGTGCCCATCTGGCCTTGGTGGTAATCCTTGTATCTTATTGCCCATTTTGCTTATGTCCTCGCTTAGTACTTTAACTCTAATGTTCCTTTCCCTCATTAAGCTGTATCATGTTAACTGTAAAAAAAAATGTATAACTCTCTTGTCCTTACCTCTGTGGGTTATTTGTATGGGACAATGAAAGGGGTAGGCCAAAAGCTAGTAGTATTAACCTTTGAACAAACAACGAAGGTTGACATAAAATGGTATGAAATTTGATACCTGCATTAATGGTTGCAGGGTTTAAAGTGCAGTGGCTGTTCTAGGCTTGTACACCCTTCCACCCCCCCAACAAATAACAATTTTTTAAAATTACAATCCATGCATTATTAATTTATATTATATCATCATTATATGGGTTACTGTTGTTCAATGTGTGTGGTGGGATTTTTAACGTCACTTATGACTGGAATAATGCTGTCATTGTTCGTTTGTACTGTAGCGTCGTACCTAGCTACAAGTTAAGAATTAAAATGGAGTAATTACGAAATTAGGTAATTGTTTATCAAACTACCCAAATTATCCCATTTCACCTTCAACTGGACTACCAAACACCTAATCCAAACCCACCAGACACAGCCATCTAGTCACACTCATACCAATTAACTGAGCAGCGCAGCCGAATTTTGAATGTCGACCACTAGTGGGCGGTTTAAATGCTAGTAAATTCGAGAATACCGAGCAAGTCCTGGAAGGTTCTATTTGGTAGGAGAAACCAAGAAGTTCAGAACACCATGGACTAACTGCTCATTATTGCACATGTGGATCTTCATGTGTTCCCCCTCCCATATTACAACCCTTTCCGCCCTTGTCCTATTTTCTTTACAACCCCTTTTCTGGGATTAGCCGTATATCTACATATCTTCTAGAACTTAACTTGTCCTCTAGGGAAATCCAATTCCTGAATAGGATAGTAGCATCCGTGCTAAAGATGTACTAATATGTAAGCAAAATTTACTTTGGGATATAATAATTTTTCTTTTATATTCTCAGTATTTACAATTCATATTAAGTCGTAATATTTAAAGCTATTTAAAATTAAAATAAAAAAAATGTAACGAGAAAACTCTACACTTTACATGTATTTTTAATATTTGAAACATTGAAGGTAAATAATGCGAATATATTGGTAAAATTTAATAATATGAAGCGAAGGTCATTATAAATTTTCTTTACACTTTGTACAAAGTTTGTCTATTTATGATTAAGAAAAATAATATATTTTTTGGTACCGTACAATTAGGAATCTAACATTTTGTCGTCAGAAGTTACTATTATGTAATTATTTTGCAATGTTCCACGGAAAAATTAAAAGGGGAATATTTATTTATTGAAATGAAATGCCATTAGCTTAGTATGTTGAGAATTAACGGTTATGAAATAATTAAACAATGTCCCGTTTATAGCTAAATAGAGTAATATTTACGTATTTGTATAAAAAGTTATTGTCTTAAGATGTTGAGTATGGAGATGATTTTCCTATATTTTGAGAGCTACCTAGTTTTTATTACGGAGTTGTTAGGAAATTGAAAACTTGAAAATCCCTTACAACGTACGGGAAATGTGGTATTGAAAGCTAAACATTCATTTTTGCTAAATAAGGTTAAATATTTATTATATAATGTGTTTTCTAATATCTTTACTCAAATTAAAGGCATACTATGGCATCCCGAATCCAATATACAAGCTAATAGCTTACTTCAAATATAAGTGAAGTCTTGGCACACTGTTTGCAACATGAATAATAACCACATATTTAAATATATTAAAGATCCTATTCGTATTTGTAGAGTATTAATTGTAAAACTGAATTTTATATTCTTTAATGTAAATGAATCGTCAGCCAAGTGTGGTTTAAAACCTCCCTATTTTCAAACAATAACACTTTTATTCATCATATACATGTTTTCGCATAAGAACATTGAAAGAAATTGTTAAATCTCTGTCCCCATAATAAAGCAGACAATAAACTTGAGCGTCACGTTTTGTTCCTTGGCGATGCGTATGTTTATGTCCATACATTATAATAGAGAGATAACTGGTCTATATCCATCCATTATATTATAGAGACCACTGGTCCTTTGAAAGGGGTGTGTTTATGACCAGCCAGTGAAGAAAGAGATCACTGGAGATCATTGTTCCATAGTAGTGTGGTGTGATCAAATATTCTTAATTTTTAATTTAAAAATAAAATAAAATTCCATACTTAGGAACTTTCTCTTTTTTAAAATATAATGAGAAATTATGTTATTTTTTTACGAATTCTGGTGGGATCTTTGATAGTATATTTTGGCAACACTGACATTTATTTGTAATTTTTATTATCTGTGAAAGCATGTTACCCTGCATGTGACATGTTCTAAAGATGATTTGAATATATAAATCTTATAAAAATTCTGTTGTCTTTTCATAATTTTATCCAGAAAATATAATGTTATAAACACAATCATGGATAAAGTACATAATCAACTTTACGAAGCTTTATCTTCTTTTACAGAAGCGCACAAGGTTCTTGATTTAGAATGGGTAAAATATGTGTTGGTGAGTATGCTTATAATCTTCATTTAACATATCTGTACATGAGAGATAAACCAACGTGAGTCACAATACTATAATTTTCCAGGAGGAGGCAAAAACTCAAGTTAAATCATGTCAACCATAATTTTAGCGTCATTATTTTTCCTTTTTTTTTTAAATTCAAATTTTACTTAACACTTTTTTAATGTTTTGATTAAAGGAGTATTGTTGGAATTGTGATATTTCCATACGACCACGTAATAATATATTCACACTTTTTAAGCTCTAAAATTTCAACATTATTCCGGACTTAAAGCTCTTTATTTTACAGTAGCCCTATAGTATTATTACAATAATAGCATATTTTTTGTGTTTTTTTGCAAGATAACAATCACATTCTAATAAAAAAATGCATTAATCCATAGTAGTATTATTCGTGTTCTATAGGCCTATATTTTTTCCTTTGCAAAGTAGTGTTCTTTTTGCTAGATAACAATCACAGCCTAAAAAAATACATCAATGTTAGTATTATTATTATTGGGTGACTTGGCGGTCTAGGGGTAAGGTATCAGACTTCTGTGCTGGCGGCCGGGGTTCAATCCTCGGTTCCGGCACAGATTTATCTGATTACCAAACCCTTCCTTCACCTCTGACAAGACATCTTGTGAATGTGGGGCATGGCAGGCCTCCTCCGTGGTTCGGATTCCACGTTAAACTGTAGGTCCTCCATTTCATCTCGCAATCACCCTACCATTACACATTAGCGTAAGTGCGTATAACCTGGGTTTCCTTTGCTGTATTATCTGTGAGAGAGTTGATGGAAGTATAAGAGATTTCTATGATTATCTTCGAAGATCAACTGAAGAAAACTCACCATCGAATTAGATTTTGAGAAATAATTCTCTGGAACATTTCTCTTTAGTTGCAGTCAAACAACTAACTATATCAGAATGGGGGTGTCATCCACTTTTTTTCCTTGCTAAAAAATTAATGGTAAGAGGTTGCCCCCCATCAAAGAACTGAATTTCACCAAGGCCTGTAATTTCATGCACTTAACAAGTAAGGGATTTTTCTTAAACTGTTGTATAAAGTTGGCTTGATCATTAATAATGAATATGGCTATCATTGGAAAAATGTTTCTTTGCCCTCTATATTATGCTATGATCTCCATCAACCTCCATGTGTATATGACCCATTAGAAGAAACTTGTGGTTGATTTATTTTAGGTTTGGAGAGCTGTTTAGTAACCACATCATGATCATCATTAGATTCTAGTTTTGCTCAACGTAGTTATCTGTCCAGATTATTCAAATCTCTTGATCACATTCTGTAAGAGTCTGCTGACCATTTGAAAAGACATGAAACCATTTCATTTCCTCTATAGACCCCTTTCACTTCATCCCAAAATATGCACCAATATTCTTGTGATGTGTAATCATTAATTCTGTATATAAAAAAAGTTAAGTTATAGTTGGGTGTCCAGAGTTTCCTTAGATCAAAACTTTAGGAGTTGGTTAGGTAGGGTGTTGGCAAGCATTTCTGAAAGTCTTGCATCATTACCTTATATTATTTACTAGGCCTCTCCAAAACTGCTTGCTCCATGTCTTCTTGTTTAAAATAATATCACATGTTGGCATCTACTTTGTGGCTTTCTTCCTTGGGCTTTATTACTTTCTTCTCTTCTGTCAAAGTACCTTGAATCTGGTGTCGGTATTGGTTGCAAAGGTCACAGGTGTCATTATCTGGTAAATGGGAAGACAAATTGAATTCTTCTTTGAAGACTTTTCTGACCAGCCACTCTTTTGCTTCTTTCACTCCCGATGTCTTGAATTCTTCAACATACAATCCCTACATTTTGGAAATATTTAGATGGTTTTCCCAATACTTTCTTCTGCTTCTTCCTCTAGAATAGTGGCTTTCATACTAAGGAAACTTTCTTATATGATCTCTAATTGTATGTAGTTTTGCATCATGAGTTTTATTTACAGCTTTGTCTATCTCACTTGTTAGAGCTGACCAAATCCGCATTAGACTAGTTTTTAAATATCTCTCTCACAAGCGATTCACTCATAGACAAAGTATTGAGAAAAAAACAACTTCCAAACCACTATTTCAGTGTTGGTAGAACTGAATGTTTAAGTGCTAATTTTAGACCTTATATTGTTACTTGGATGAGTTTCTGGGTCTAGAGTCTGTTCATGATACGTTTTTACCTGGATGACAGTTCAAAAATCATATGTTTAGATTTTGGGTTGCGAACACTTGGAAAGGATCACTGTTTTGTTATATATGTAAAGTTTTTATATTACCTCTTATATTTTACATTTAAAATAACATCAACTTAAGTTTTTCATACTATTTCATTACTTTTAATAAATTCCTTTTATTTAACTCGAAACAATATTTTAAACATAATTAAAAGTACTTAGTCTTAATTTTGAAAAGTTATTAACTATATGTAATATAGTGCGTACATCAATACCTTTTAATACAGGCATCATATTTACTTGGAAAAGAGTAAATACTTGTCTTTTTTATAGATATACTAAAGTATTTTATGAATATTTTAACGTATTTAGAAGCTAGTTTGTTGGACATTTTGTGGAAGTGCTGTGAATAGTATTTTTTTTAAAGTGGAATAAAACGATAAATAAGCTTTGTATACCACCTCAAATAAATATATAAATAATATTGGTCAAAATTACTGTGGTTAACTATCTCATTCATATATTACCATCTGTTTTCATTACAGTGATCCAAAGTGATAGATGTCAGTTGTTGGCATAGGGATTTATAAGGGAGTATTTCTAGTAAATTTTTCAGCTGTCATCCAAGTAAACTTATAGTTTGTTGTAGCCCATGAATGATTTATACACCACTTTATGGGTTTGGTTTTAACACAAGACACTATGTATTATTGAAATTTAACTAAAAACTTTGAAAAACAAAATTATTTTAATTCATCAACACTATGCTGAGCAGCCAAACTAATGTAAATTTTTTAATAGAAACTAAATTTCACTAGCGATACAACTAAGTTAAATTAAAACCAAGACATTAACTGATAGATATGAGATACAAATCATTACAGTTATTAAATCTTTTTAGGAAGCATCGACTAGATTTTTCTTTAGTTTCAAGTAATCCACAGGACTGAACTATCCCTCTTTTTAACTCCCTCAACCCTACCTCCCTCTTGAACCTAATTGTCGCTATTCTTTCCACATTTGTTTATCTCACTTGCTTCCTTCACTTAGTTGGTCACATGGATCCAAGGTAGGGAAGATGTCATAGGCTAACATGGTACCCAAGCCTAGTATTAGGCCTACGTCAGCATTTTTTTATGGATCTGGAACCTACGGGAATATTACATACATCATCTCAGATGTTGGCCACTTGGAAATTATGCTATAGGCTAGTGTGTGCTATTAATTGGAATTTGGAACCAAGGAGCAAAATAATAAAACCAACACCTTAACCAGTAATATTTAGGAAACAACTAAAAGCTAAAAATCTATAAATATGTCATACCAAAAAAAGGTAGCCTAATTCCCTATTAGGCCCTACCTTAGTTTCTTTCTCTCGTGATATTATAAATTAGACTTTGCCTATTTTCTTATGGGTTAACTTATTCTAAAAATAAAACTTTCTTTTATTCTTTTCTAATTGTGGGTTAAACATTCTGTCCCTAAATAAATGTTTTTATTCTTATAGACAAAATTGCGAGGCAATGAAGCGGATGTGAGGGCTGCCCTCATGACCATCACCCAAGCTTTATGTGTCGACACCCACACCTTCCAAATTGTCAACACACTCAACTTCATCTTGCCAGAGCTACTAGGACTGCTTTCTAATCTGCAAACAAATGACAATTTGTTGCATATAAAAGAGAGATGTGTGTTTGTAACTCTAGCAAATGTGGCGATGTATCACCCAGATGGTCTGCCGTAAGTTCATATTTTGGTTTTGAAATTGAAATATATATCAAATATATTATAAGCACAGGTGGGTCAGCTAATGTCCTACATAACCAAAATGGCCTACTATATGAAATACTATAAGACTGGTAAACTTGAGAGACTAGACAATTGTTTTTCAACTCTCTTATCAGGGTGTGGTGAAACACCTTCCCAATAAAAAAACTCTCTCAAAAGTGGACATAGTGAAACTTGTCTATGTTACCCATGTACTTCTCTGAACTTCTTCCTCTGGCTTCATTTCTAAGTTTACTCAAAAGTTTGCTTGAAGTTATTATTTATTGGTGAATGTAACTTACATTAAAAACCAGAAATATATATATTTTTGTTTGTAGTATTTATTTTAATGTAGATGTTTTAAATTGTTTAGTAACATTTGAAAACTGACTTGTCCAAAAGTGAATAATAGTACATCGTGAATTAGGGCACAACTGTTTAAAGCTCAGTTGTGCCAAAATGATGCTAGTGGATCGTTGATCCGAGCTGAATTGACTGAACTGAGTTAACTGACTGCCTTGTTTGAACTTTACTTCTTTGAACTGATCTCTCGCCCGCATGGAAGCTAGAGAGGAAGACCGCGTGACCTGCCTTCTAGTGCCATACACGGCAGGCTCACAGTTCAACAGCGCGGGTGATACGTAGAGTGTGACGTCACACTATACAATAGACAATTCTAAAGATGCAGGTTTATGTATGAAAATCTCTAAGTAGCCTAGTGGACAAAAATTACATTTACAAAAGTCCATATATTTTACAGCAAAGTTCTGCTAGAAATGTCATTGTCGTACTGCTACATGCTGTGGGAGCAGGAGTATTTATTCATTCATTAGTCATAATTATACTTTATAAAGAATAAACTATGGGCATGCATAATGATTTCTTTTTTTAAAAAAAGTCCAAATAGTGGACGTTCACCGTTAAACCCTATGCTATTCTATAGCCGCAGCATGGTCAAACAGTCCAAGTGAGTATTTATAAATATTTCCATATTTACACTGTGCATGTGAAAGAGTTCTGTGAGTTTGTAGATGTTGAATATAGAAGAGTTCTGCAACATGGCAATACCCGATTCATTTCACTGCTTCCAGCTTTTAGACAGATACTTCACATTTACGAAGGAATAAAGTTTTACTTTTGCTTTCAAGAACATTGCCCGTTGATTATAAAAAAAAGTTATTTGACATTGATTGTGGGGAAATGTATTTGTCATTCATTCATGGGCAGCTAAATCTGTTTAACAAAACAATATTGACCATAGAGAAAACAAAAGTAAGTGCAATTGATATTGTTATCGAGCTTAAGAAATTGAAAACAAATCTTGAAGAAAGGTGGGATGATAAATTTATACAACAAGAAGCCAAAAAAATGTTAAAGGCATTAGAGGAGGCAGGAAGCATTAATGTTGATATAGTTATGAAAGAATTTACCGATTTTTATGAGCGATGTGTGTCCTACATTGATCTATAGGAAAATAGTTTCGGTGGAGCAGAATATTTTATCTGGATAGACAATAGTGAAATTATAAAACATGCTACTCTTATACCATGAAACTCTTCGTACTTCCTCTGATAATTGAGTTCCTTAGCTTATTCAATGCCCTCAATCTTAGCCATCCCTGAAAGTTTCCTCTTTAATGTTGAACCCAACCTGGTGACCCACTGATTGAAACACACATGTTGAACTTGGAATAATGGTTTATTTTCTTTGAACAACAAAATTGAAGAAGTACATTCATGTTATCCTATTTCCTTAACCCGGTCGATTCCTTGCGCATTGCAAGCGAGTGTTATCACAAGTGTCCCAGTGAGGGACGAGTTCCCCACCACAAAGCTTGGCACAGCTCTAGCTGTAACTACTCTCCAGCACTGCACCAGACAACTGCACAGAAGAAAGAAAGGGGTGGGGAGGGATCGTCTCGTTTCTACAATTATATGGCCCAAAATTGAAAAATCAGAAAAAATTAATGAAACACCTCTAAATGGTGTAATAAACTTAGTTGAACTATTTGATGAAGTGGTGGTTCCCAAGGCATTTTGGTTTTAAAACTGTGACACTTTCAATACTACAAACTTGTGAAGAAAAGTGGGTTAACTATTCAATCACTTCAAAGACCAGAACATTTCTGTATCTAACCTCCGCCGAGTTGTGCACATTTTCTGCCTACCAGGCACTTCTGTTCCTGTTTAGAGGGTGTTCTCACTAATGAACAATGTGTAGTCTCAAGAAAGAAGAATGGCAGAATCAACTGTGAAGTGTCTAAAGTACTGCAAAATAAACATTGAAATAAGTTGCACTGAGTTTTATGAAAAGATAAAGAATAACAAAGCATTTCTAAAAAAGGTTCACACACAAGTAACAAATACAATTGGTTTCAACCAGATAATTAGCAGACTTGTTTGTTAAATCTCCTAGCCTATAGTATATTATGTTTTATAACTGCATATTTTTCTCTTTAAAGCATTCAAATATAGTTCTATTAGTGAGTTTGGTTTCAGTTTTCATCTAAATAAATTAACAAAATTAACTTTAGTCTTTTTAATGGGAATTAATTTAAAAAAAAATTGTATCCCCAATTACAACATCATTCTTTATATTTATAAAGGAAGAGGGGCGGGGGAAGCCCATACAAATGTTTATTCTAATTTCCTGTTTTACGCCAATTGGACTCTGCATAATGATTTTATTCTATAAAACCCCTAAAAGTGTCCCGGTTTGAGAGGAAAATATTATGGTAGGCCTACTTACAAGCAACAAATAACTAAAATTTGAGATCTTGAAATAAAAACACTGCACAGTATTTAATATGCCAACAAACTCCTACATTTTAGGAATCATCTGAAACCCTTGAAGGGTTGTGAACCAATTAAACTAAACTATCCAACTGTTTACCACCACCAAACTCTCTTGTCAGCTCATATTTTTATCTGGTCATTAGTGTTCAGACAGTCTGTCTAGACTGCATTTGGCATTGGTGACTCATCACTGTTAAGCTCATGGCAGTCTCTTTCTTTGTTATGTTGCTGGAAGGTGTAAGGGAAAAAGGGAGGGTATTTGTGGGGCTGGGGGTGTTGGACCTTAGTGGGATAGTTTAGTGCAGTGGTACACAACACGCGGCTCACTTTATGTGGCCCAATATTTTCATTTATCTTTATAACTGTGTTGTTAAAAGCATATAATCTTTGTAATATTGAAAATAGATCAAATGATAAATAAGCCTATCCGATATGACCTAAATAGCAAATAGGCCCGACCCTATTTATTATTGCTGATTTTAAATCAAAATTCCACTTATGTTTCTAAAATAATGCTCATATTGCTTTAAGGGATACAACATGATCATTTACTGCAAATAGCTTAAACACAATTTGTAATATTACACCAATCGTTATTATAGTCCAACAAATCTTAAATATTTTAAAATTTATAAGCCACAAAAAATACCCTCATTTTTTTTCTATGAAAGTTTATATTATTCTTATATTGTCTTTAAAATATTCATCGTGGGATTTCTCTTGTTTAGAAGTCATAATTAATTGAACATTTGGAAAAATAAAAATAAAATAGAATTACGGTGTTTTAGATAGTATTCGTGCTAGTGATAAAGGTTATGAGGTAAATCTTAAGACTTGAATGTCCGAATGAACAAAGTAACTCTTTACTAAACAAGACAATATAAATGAAAGTAGCACACAACACTACATGATGATTTTCGAGGTAACGAGCATCTAGCAAGACAAGAACACCAAAGGTAGGAGGTTGTGTTTGCATTCATACTGTCTATGAATGTGGGCATGCGCATGCACAGATGACGACACTAGTTGTGAGCCGAGACTCTTGAACAAATAATCCCAGCGTAGCCTGTGGTGTTGTCCTTGCTCAGAACAAAGAACTCCTGACACTTCCCCTCAAGTCAAGGATCATGAGAAGAAATAACATCCTTATGTCATGGCAGCCATCCCAGCACATTTTGTGCACCAAGTATGCTTAGATCTTGGCAAAGCCTTGGTCAGAAAATAGGCTACTTGATGCTCAGTCGATATGTGACACACAGTGAACGACTTGTCCTGCAACATGACCCTGACAAAATGGTAGCGGATGTCAATTTGCTTGCTCTTGGAGTGGAATATTGGGTTCTCGGCCAGTCTTGCCAAGCTTTGGTTATCACAATAGATTGATAGATCTGCCAATTCTTCAAGGCCCAACTCATGGATAAAACGTTGGATATAAATGGCCTCTTTTACACATTCTGATAAGGCCATATACTCGGCTTCTGTAGTGGACAGTGGACCATCCTTTGTTTCCTAGAGTCCCAAGAAATTGGGCTTCCATTGAACATGAATAGATATCCTGCATAGGATTGTCCCTCCTCAGCGCAATTACCCCAATCAGCATCTACAAACCCTTTCAATTTTACAGAATCTTTCCTGTAAGTTAGTTCGACATCGGGTGTCCCCTTCAGGTACCTGAGTACCCACTTGGCTGTCTTCCAATGACTTTCCCCTTAACAATTGTTGAATTGACCCAGGTAGCTGACAGCGAACACAATGTCAGGCCGAGTTGATGTGGACAGGTAAGTAAGAGCTCCTACCAGTTCACGATAAGGTAGCTTCTCGTCTTCTTCATTTGGTCCCCGACTTCCCTTCAGCTTTGCACATGGGTCGATAGTAGTAATAAATAAATATACCAAATCCATTTCTGGTTCTTAAGCAATTTACTTTTTAGGTTCCTATTTATATTCTGAGTTCTTAAAAATAACTTAATTTCTGTTATCAGTTCTGGTTCAACTGCCTGGTTAAAATGATAGCCGCTTCTTGTTTAAGCATTTTAGAATACCGACAAGCAATTGTGTTTTCTTACAAACTCAAGTGAGCAGCATTGTAGCTTTAGTGAGCATCATGGCGGTTCAAGGTATTGGTTCTCATGGACCAGCTCACATATATTCTTATGAAAGAAGCAATATATTAAATATTTAGCTTTATACAAATTTATAAAATGTAACTTATAATGTTGTTTAAGTATGCACAACAACTGTCAAATGCCAAGCTTATAATATGTGTACTTGTAATAAACCTATGATACATATTTGGAACTGGTCATGTAACCTTATTATTTCTGTTATATTTTGATTTAGTACTCATTGGTTGGTTTGGTTAAAGAAGTATCTATATTATGGGAATTTAGCCTTGAATTACCATACTGATTTTTGGGGATTTTAAACTTCCTTGACCTAACAAACGACATAGAACATTAAAAACTGTTATCATTACATACTGCTATGATACTCTAATATATAAAGTCTGCACTTTTATGTAAATTGATGATCAGATTGTTATCATTGTTTATTTAATGTGGAATGACCCATTTATGTAGTTTTACCCCCACTTTTTTATAAAGAAAAAGTATTACAGTTGTTAAAATAAGATAAAGATTATGATGGCTTTTAGCACAAACTAAAAGCATGGGTATTAAAATTCTGTTTGTACAATTCAGTTTGTACCTGGGACTACAGCTAAAAGAGTTTGATGGATTTCATTTAAAGGCACCATAAAAACTACTAGACAACAAACTGGCTGACAAGCTATAAAAAATTGATTTTAATGCTTGGCGGATCAAGTGGTCGAAATGACTTGGTTCAACTACTAGACAACCTCACATATTAGAGGAGAAAGTGATAAATGGCGGGGTGGCTGAAATGACTTGATTCAACTGGTAGACAACCTCACATATTAGAGGAAAAAGTGATAGATGGTAGAGTGGCAGACACAAGAGGATAAACTGGTAGATAGAGCAATTGGTAGACACCCGGAAACGACACAGGACAAGTAACTGACATGACTTGGACCAAGAAGCCAACACGAGATGACCGACTGGTAGACAGACATAAAGATTAATCCAGTTAAGAGTGGCTCTAGTGACAGATGAGATACCACAATACAAAGTGTAAAGGTGGTGGTCAGGAGGGTCCGGACTCCCCTAGAAATAGTTGCCCCTCTCCCTCCCAGATTTAACGAACCCTTGAATGAGTGGGGTTCGCTTATGAGCGTAAAAACTTAAATAAACGATAGTATTTTTAATTTTAATATATACCAACACAGTGCATTCTTCAAAACATAATAGTATAGTACTACCTTTGTTATGATTTAAAACAAATAATTATTTTTGGTATATAAAATATAGTACAGTAGTGTCTTGGAAACTCGTTCTAATGTGTACTGAGATGGTATCGAGTTATTGAAATGTTTTGTTTTACAAATGAACTTGTATAAGATGCATGTTTAATAAACAAGGATGAATCACAGTACAGTATTGAATATTTAGGTATAGTTGTAATTACTGTATTACTGTATGGTACAGTAACAGTAATAAATGTATGTCGTACAGTACAATATATTACATGTTAATAAAATGGTGTGTATACATGCGTGTAATATACAGTAATGGAGTACAGTACTGAACACATAATATTGTATTGATTCGAATAACATGTTACTGAATTGAAAAACTAACAAACACATCACTTGTAAAAACACTACAGCACAACTGTTCCACTCGAGATACACAAACAAACTTAGAGGTTTTACAGTTGAATGATTTTGGATTGTGATGACTTGTGCAAACAACTGTGGGCACATGTACATGTCAAGTTACACGGAATATCAAGTTGTCGAGTTTCCAAGAGACTATTGTATCTGAAAACAAAGGGTTTTTATTAGAATGAAACGAGCTCTTAGATCTGAGGAAAGACGGCAAAGCCAATCACTTGACCCACTCAACCTTCCAATTAAGGTTTTTCATTTTGTCCACCATTTGACTGTACACCCTCATTCAAACTTGTATTTAGATGTTATATGGTCATGCCTTGTGAAATTAATTTTAGCTCTTACTTTAATGGTAGCTTACTGATGACTGATAGCAAAAAATCATTCCTAACTATAATAGACTACAAGATAAAGAATATATGATTTTTGTCATAACATTTATTTATTATACTTCAAATTCATTGGTCAAAAATCATCTTTAATGGCTATAGAATTATATTCATCATCACAGTTGACAAATCCAGATTGTTTATTATCATCCTCAGGTTCTGTCTGAAGTATTTCACTGAAGGAAGAGTGCTGGACTTGACATGGAAAGATGACAAATATTTTGAGAAGAGTCGCAACCAATTGGTGTCCTCTGGGATTTGGTGGTTGTCTCCTTCACCGAATGAAAGGATTATATTTGCATGCCATGTATTCCTTAGACTAGCCCCAAATCAATTTGTACATCTCTGGAATTGGGCGGACATTTTTCCAAAGTACCTGATAGATGATTCAAAATATGTGCGTTGGTAAGTTACTGTTGAGACATGTTAGAAAATTCAACATTCATGATATTTTAAAGCTACAATCACACTTTATTAACTTAAAACTGAAATATATAATACATTAGTGAAGATTTCTGTCATTACTCAGCAGAAGTAGGCCTTTAGATATTTATTAATTGAGTGCTTTTAGTAATGTTTTCTTTTGAAAAAACCAATGATGCACCTGCACTCAGATATTTAAATGCTTAATTGATATTAAAATTGTTCCTTTTTATCTTTTTTGATCTTATTCAATATTAATGTAAAGTCCATAGAAAATAAAGAAAGTAAATTGGAAAAAAAAGCGAATATAGCAAGTTTAATAATCACTTTTCCAAAAAAATTGTCATAGCGACACAAATTAAAATATATTTCCCTTTTAATCCTTTGGGTTTTATATTTCTCTGAAGTGTTGATTAGTTATGAATTAGTTTTGTATTTTGCTGTTAAAACCATAGTTGAGCTATTTTTTAATCTTTAATTTAGAAAAGGTCAACTCCATTTTTTATCGAATCGTAATTTTCCTTTAATTTACAAATCTTGAATCACTATCATAGAAAATTTGATAACAATAAAAGGTTAATTTTTCTAGATTAGTATGATTTTTCCCTTTCAATTTTGACTTTGTTCACATTCATTTTTAGTTGCTTTAAAAAATAAAAATCATAACTAACTGGTAACATTTTCTATTATAATTTGAACTCGTATTTAGTAAAGGGTCACTAAAACTAAGATCTGGGTTTTGGTTGAAGAGGTTATTTTATAATTATTTTGGGCTATATAAATAATAAGCATTCTAATAGTTAAGAAAAAAAATATTCATAACTAGGGTGGATATTTTCTAATAATAAATATTTTTTTAGAACCACCAAATTTGAAGTATCCTTAAGGGATCAAAGATTTTAATCATCATTATTATACTATTTTTTTGAAAGCCTTGGTTCATCTTTATAAAAAATCATGATGAATACAGGCAGGGGAAACATAAAACCTGAATAAGTCAGATTTTTTTAATGTTGGGCAAAACTAGTAAATGTCAGGGAACCGAATCGAAAATAAAGAAAAACGGTGATTTAAAAACTGGTTTGAAAACACACATTGATTTTGTTCTTAAACATTAAAACAAAATATAAAGATTTTGTGTCTGAATGCTGACAACATGCTTTTCAAAAAGATGGGTTTCTAAAATGAGATGATTTTACATTGTATTTTATTTCACACCAGCTGATGTATCCAATCTTTGTACTGAGAATCTATAAAGTAGCGTTGCTATTTTTTAGTATATAAAATAAACAACGAAATAGTAACCAAATCTTAAATTATGTTTAAATATTAATCCTTTATTGGTCTAAATTGTGACACAAAATGCGAAAATGTGCTAACTAATACACAATGTCAAAATAGAGTTATAATCTGAACATGTTTTAAAAGCTATCTTTTCTTTTTAAGAATAAGTTATAACTTGTCTACACATCCTATTTTGAACTCTTGCTTGTTGGTGCTAGTACAAATGAAAGAAAAGTGTCATAGAATAAATAATTGGTGGTTGTGAGTTGTAATTAAGTCCAATAAAAATTATTTTAGCATTTTTTTTTGCAGCATATACTCAATTTAACCTTTTTACCACCATTTACCCATTTTACCCTTTTACAAACCACATTTTTACCCTCTTCACCCTAAAGAAATATTATTTTCCCCCTTATTAACCTAGTTACCCCTTTTTATCACTTTTTACTCTTTTTAACCTTTTTGTGTGTTTTACCTTTTCCTCCCCATTTTCGTTTTCACCCCATTTATTACATTTCTACCTTTGTAAACCCTTTTGTGGATTTTTAATATTTTTACCATTTTTGTTATATCCTTTTTTACTTTATTAACCATTTTACCCATTTTATGCGTCTGGCCCCTTTTTGCATTTTTCAGCCTCTTAAATCTTAAGCAAACCCCTTTTTACCCCTTTTCCTTCAATTACACATTTATTCCCTTATTTACCCCTTCAAACCCCTTTTATTCTTTGTATACTCTTCACCCTTTCTATCTCATTTAGGCCTTTATACTTTTTATACTCCCTTTTGTTGCTTCTGGGCCCTTCTGCTTCTTTTAAATCTTTTTACCATTTCTATTTCCCCTTTTTAATTTCTATCAAATTGACCTTTTGCCCTTTTAACCACTTTTGCTCAGTTGTGCTCTTTTTGACATTTTGAAAATTTTGCCATTATGGTCTTTTTGTTCATTTTGATTAGATCCAACTTTTATCATTTTTGGTTTCTATGCTTTTTTTGCATTAATTACCTAACTTAGTCACAGACAAATATTTTATGGTAAAAAGGCTGAAAAAGGATAAAAAGCTAAACAGAAAATGTATAAAGGGCAAAAAAGGTAAAATGGGTAAAGAGGATCTAATCTGAATTTTAAAATTATGGCTTCCAGGGGCAGGGGTAGGGGCTACCACAACCCTAATTTCACAATTGTATTAAATATAGTAGTAAAGTTTTCTTGCCGTGTTGATATTTCTTCACTGTTTTGGTTTTTAATTAATTGCAATTTTTTTTAGTAAAAATATCAAAATTCCGGCTTTGCGGTGCACATTTTCATGCACAGGGGCTACTAATATTTAAATTTCAGACCTCTGAGTACAATTATCATGATATACAGACACACAAACTCTTATTTTGTTAATATATCTTTATTTACACAATGCCATAGTATAATACACAATACATTTAGTACAACAAAAAAAGCTTATAAAATTAATAGTTTGTGTTTATTAGATGCTAGCAATCTTTTTTATCTATATAATAAGTAAAAAATCGTTATTCGCCAGGGAAAACTGTAAGTAGATTAAAATTGAAAGAGACTCCGGAAAGTCGAGAAACTTTATGACAAAGTACCATAGCTACCCTAAAAATGTATAAAGAGAGAAATCATATATTTAAGAACCAAGATGTTACTTTCTAGGAAACAAAATATGTTTGGGCCATTAAGTGGAAAACTGGAAAAAATAGGGTACTGAATAATCAAATCAACTCTGTATAAAGAAACTAAGGTATATCATTTTATTGGACTATTGTTTGTTACATTTTTCTTTAGAGTTTTCCAACCTGGTTTTATTTCAGGCTGGCAGCTCAGTGTCTAGCGATTGTGACTAATGCATCTTCATTCCATTGCTCATCTTATGTCTCCAAATTTATACCACATAGAGAAATTTGTGACTGTGAGATGCTGTGGGATAGAGAGTGGTCAACTAAGAAGGACAGGTGCTATTCTGAGGCCAAGATTATAAGTACCCCTTCATACTTAAATTATGTTGGTAAACCCAGCTTCTTCACTCACAGTGTTGTAGTCGGTGGTATCTGCTTGCCCGTGGTACGTCAGGGGACTCAGGTAGGCTCAGTCAGAAGTGCACATCCACTTAAAATTAAGTACATTCCTCGTACATTTCTCATTGCTGACACTCCACTAACCTTGACCCTCCCTCTTTTCTACTGCCCTTACACACGTTTTATCTTACCATTGTTTTTTGACAGCCTATCTATTGCCTCCTTTATCCTACTTTATCTCCTTTCCCTCCACTACCTTTTGTATTCCTCTCTATATCCCTAAACTCTTTTATTTAAAATCACCCTCTCTTCTACCCCTCTTTCACATCTCCCACACACACTCTTTTATCTCCATCTCACCTCCCATTTTCTCTTATCTCAATTTCGCCTACCTTTTCTTTTTTATCTCGTCTCTTTCTATCTCCTACCCCCTTTATATTCTCCTCTCTTGCCTTCTCTCCTTCTCCACTCTTACTCTCTCTCCCACCTTCTATCCTTCCCCTTCTTTCTATCTTTCTCCTACTCTTTTACCTCATTTTCCTACCCTTTTTCTTCTCTTTCCTCCCCATTATTTTCTCTCCACCTCGACTGTTTCCACCCTGACTCTTTTTCCTCTATCTCCATCTTGACTTTATTTTTATTCCCCCGTTTTCCCCCCTGGTTCTTTCTCCTATATACCTCCCTCTCTTTATATATATATCCTACACTTTATATTCTCCTCTTTATTTACTCCATCACACACTCACTTTTTCTACCTTCCCTCAATTGTTTCCCCCTTCTCCCCTGGTTCTTTACATTCTCTCCTTCCTCCCGCTCATTATTTCTCTCCTGGTTCTTTCTATCTTCTTCCCTCCCTCTCCATAACTTTATTTCCATTCCCCTTTATCTTTGCTCTCTGCTCCCTCCTTCCTTCTTAATTCTCTCTCCTACCCTCTATCTCCTCTTTCCTGCCCTCTATAACTTCTTTCTTGACATTTTCACTTCTCCATCTCCTAACCCCCTCAGATCTACCCTATCATTCTTTTACTTCTTCTTTAAAACACTGCTTTGAACTGTTTGTGTTTATTTCTCTGAAACCTTGCTTTTTTTCATAATAATCTGTATCATATCACTTTTCACATGTTGTTGAAGATGTTTATAATTTTATCAGATTTGAAATGCTTGAATGAACATGGTTACCTCATTGATTTATGTTACTATTGTACACTCAATTTCCAGGCAAACTATCCCCCTCTGGTGTTGCTAGAATCCACCTTGTCTGCACTGCGTAATATGGCTGTTTGTGTGGCATCGGGCCGAGCAGTTTGTCTCACAGGTCCTGTGGGCGTGGGGAAAACATCCCTGGTTGAACACCTGGCTGATCTTACAGGTGAACTAATTTATAGGCCATGACCACAGAGAAGGAAAGAACAGATCCACAGCCGCTAGGTTAAACATGTTGCGCTCCTTTTCGAGGCTTTACTCCTTCAATGTTGGGATCGCTAGGTGCGATCCCCAGTGACTACAGTGCAAATGAGCATTTTTTAAACCACTCACTTTAAACTTGAATGTACTAGAAGGCAGATACAAAATATGAGCTCCTCAAGTTAACCTGTTGGCTGGCGGTCATCGAGCAAGCTTCAGGTAGCACCCTCCCCCGTTTCTATCCCCTTACCCCTCTAGACACTAATTAACATAATCCTGTCACACAAATAAGTTTACTCTTGACTGCATATTACAAAGAAAACTTGAAACACAATGGACATTTTTTTTAAACTAAGGTACTGGCTGTTGACTGCAATTATTTGCTAAGGAGCACCGAGGAGAATTGTAGACGTCTAGAAATATTGATTTATTTAAGAAGTGGTTAGATATTTTTTAATATTGTTTTTACCAAAATGAGGGTGAAATTTCTGACCAGATAAATAGTTTAAATTTTAATTATAAAGAGTTTTTAAAATGTGTGATACCTTATATAGAACCGTATAAAACTTTCTCACAAATTGTGATCCTATCAAAACATGACTATTTGATAGAGGAAGGCTAGATACCATACCGCATGACCACTAATGAAAGTGTGTAGTAGCTATTTAATGCTGTGTATTTAAAATCATTAATGTATACTTGAAATAATTTAAAAACTGGTATTTTCCCAGTGTAAATTAAAATTCCCACACTCAAGTGATTAAAGTTAAAACAAAAATATAGGATAGTTTTAAATAGTTCTAAGCGTTTCTGTTATTTAAAATTATGTAGTAAACACTAAAGTTAAACTATTGTATTTTGTGTGAGTACATGGATGTAGGCCGAATAGTAATATAAAAATATTGCAGACAAACAGGCTGGTCAGCTATGTCTCGCAGGCCGTTTGTTTGTGAATCCTGCCTTATCATTCGACCTTGAAAGGGGATTCTGTCTGTTAGCAAGTTAAATCAATCTGAATGTTTAATCATATAGTATATATCAAATTATGTACAGTTTATTGAAGCAATTCTAAAACAGATAAAAACACTTTTCTTTAAAAATTGGTTTAAAATAGCCTAATTAAAAAGCCAATTGAAAATTTAAAAATCCTCCTCCAAGGTGCATTCGGACCCTCTTCCATCCACCTATGTTAAACATTTCAGATCTCTGCGCGCCATAGATTTGGCTGGTCATCACACGCACACAAACAAACACACACACAGACAAACACTTCCTTTTACAGGGAATTTGCTTGGTCAGCGAAAAGTAATGGAAAAGTCAGGGAATTTGATCAAATTTCTGGAATTTTCACAAAATCATTAAAATAATACAAAACTTTCATTTACAATAGTCAAAATAACATTTTTCTTCCAGTTAATAGTCACCACGAATATTTTTAAACACAGTTGAGCATACTAATCTGAATTCTCAACATCAACATGGAATCACTTATTTCTCATTGACAGGCTTAGAGAAAAATAAATTATTATTATTTTATATTATTAATATTTAAGCTATTAAAACATAAATAAAAAACGAGAAATGTAAAACTTAATTTTATTGGGATTTTGGAAAATTTAACATCACTAACATATTAATTGTGTATGATTATTCACTTACAAAATCATAATGCCAATAAACTAATAAAATGTATAATTTTATTAATATTATTGTTAAAAATATGTTTTATTTAGTAAAAATACATACTTTATTTGGATTTTAGAGATTATAACATATTTATGTGCATTAGCGTTGTGATGGATTATGGGTAGCCACTTTGGTAAAACTAAAAAATTGTAAAATAAAGCTCTGCTGGTATTATTACTTACTTCATTAATACATTTTGTATAATCAAGCAATTCATTATGCTTTTGCTTAAATTTTTATGTTTTTTAGTTTTGGTTTTCATATTTGTCCCTCAATTATAGAATGACCCAAATAGTGACTGGAAAGGTTGGAAATTGGCTCTGGAAAAGTCAGTAAATTTTGAAATATAGTTTTGCTGGACACCATGTTTTATTATTATATACTATGATGTAGCATTGTGGCTTATAAAATACAGCTATAGGCTAGTCTAGCCCATTAAAGTATTGGTGTCACCTTTCAGTCTAATCCGATTGTAGGCTACATAAATATTATTTTGATACGTGAGATACAAAATAAATAGGTATCTCAAAATGCTTTCCTATTTACTATTTAACATATTTTGTTATTAATTGAATGGTATTTTAAATAGGAACTAACGAGTATGAAAATACACATACAATTTTAACATTATTTTATTATCACAAATTAAGACTAGATACTTATTTATATTACTGTTCAATCTTTTAACTATGTTGCTGGCTATCTTGCATACAAGATAGAATGGAAATTTCACTGTAAACTCTGCATGAATACATTAACAAAGAGGGATGCCAACATGGAGTCATGACACAATTATCTAATTTTTCAAAGAGCATATCTCAATAAAGGGCATGATGAATTAGGGAATCTCAAATCCCCTAAAGATATGTTCACACACATATCTTAGAAACATTTACTGAGCAATTTACTTATGTGCAACACAAATAGGGTATTGTGCGTATAATGTTAGGAAAGGCATTGAAGAAAATAAGGATAATATACCCTCATTGGCTTAAGCGATGCAAAAAGCACAAGCTATTTGGCACAAAGCCACCTCCTTAAAGTTAGAATCCACAATCACTTGCTGTGAACTGTAAAGGAGAGTATTTAATGTTTATGAAAACCTACACAGAAAATAGGGATTCTATTACACTACTAATCTCATCTCGTTGAGTGAATTTTGGAGAGTTGAGTACTTATGACTTTAAGCTGATTTTGATCCCAATTAAATGTAATAGATTAACTGTGTTTTGACATATTTCTATGAATTTAAAGACTATTGTCTCAAAAGTAATATTTGTAGCGTGTTCCATTTTGAAACGCTGCAATAATGTAAGGATTTATAAGTAATTTTAATGGGTAATTGTTGTGATTGTTTTACAAACAAAACCAGCTGTTTGGCTTAAGCTTTAGGTTAACAACTTTGGATTTTAAATAGTAGGCTTGGATAGGAGGTATTTTTTAATAAAACACTTTAGTTGTTAAAGTATATAAAATATCAACGGTGTACTGGTATCTAACTAAACACTCTTCATAAAACTATATAACTATAGTTGATAGGTTAAAAATAAATACAATATTCAAATACTGGGACATTATGACTGTATGAACTCAAAAACTTACATAAGTGGCCAATGTAATATTTACTACTTTTTGATTATTAAATTGTGATTATTTTACTCCATAGTGTCACTGAACCTTTAGTTGAAAGTAGTTTTAAGAATTTTTAGAAATGGGTTTGCACCATTGAAGCGTATAAGACTGATTTGTTCTCATTTTTACGTAAATAGACAATTTTTACTTTCTCTCAGCACCTTGAAGAGAAAATTACCATGTTCATAAAAAGGTCAAAATTTTGATAACTTTCAACTCCCCCCCACGAACTGAAAAGGTGTTTTTTGCGATGCCGTCTGTCTGTGTGGTTATATCTAGGCCTAGAGCCGACACCATTTTACTGATCTGGCTAAAACTTAGTATATATGGTTTTTATAAGGTTCACCCGAGGTGTTTTTGGAGTTAGATATCTTACCCTAAAATTGGGGGTAGTTTACTAAAGGTAAAAATGAGAGAAAACAAGCTATCTTGAAATCCACTGCAACAATTTTTATTAAAGTTCGTATCTGGGCATTGTTTATCATTATAAACTAATCATCCCAAGAACATAATTTTAAAGGTGATTTACATAAGCAGATATTGCCAATTTTAAACATATATTTGCAAGTATTTGAGACACGAATTAACTCATTATTGTAAGGTTGTAACAAAATTAAAATTAAAAAAAACCTTTAATTGAAATATATTTTTATAAAACCATAGCTTACATAAGGATTTTTTCACTATTTCGATGCCCCCACCCCTCCAAATATCCCTAATTAATGGATTGTAAGAGTTTTGTTCCCCCCTCTCCCATAACCGATCTTACATAATATTCTTACAATTTGGTAAATAATAATATTTTAGAAAAAAGGATAGGTGATGTGAAAGAATAGAATACTTATAGCAGTAAAATTAGGTGTAACACATAATAAATAAATGACATTTTATAATTATGTATAGCTGTGTGCATCTATAGGCTACACTTCAGCGCCATCTGTCATCACTAGGTTCAACCTTTTTGACCGCACGTCTGTAGAAGTGTTTTTTTTAGAATCCTTAGTTAAGATGGATTCTGCCCACCCCCATGAAAACGAAAGAAATTACTGATCACCCCCACCCCAAAAAATTCTGATGTAATTCTTGAATGGTCTCTAGCTTCTGAGCTATTGTCAAAGATTTTTTTTAATTGAGGTCTTGGAAAACGGGAGTTAATTATTATGCTTTTTGATGAAAATATGTAAAATCTGTAAAATATGAATAATGAACAATACATATCTTTCATTTATGCCTCTTGGTGGAATGTGATGCTCTTTTTTTCCATCTTGTTTCTGCAAAAACGTATATTATTTGTTTTCACAAATCTTACGGGTTTTAAGTAAATGTTTCCATTTTTAGACAAAGTAGAGAGAAAGTCTGTGATGCACCATACCATTTATTTATTGATTTAGGCCTAGTTGTTAGCCTTAATAATATGAACACAAGTTAATATTATACAATTTATAAACTTGTTTGTAGTTTCATCTTTATTAAAACATTATTTATCATTTAGTGGATACCAAAACTGATATCATAGAAGATTCATCTATTGAAAACATTTATCTATAGTTAATTTTGGCCAAATAGTGTATTTCAACTACTATTTAAAAATAATATATATAAATATTAGAAGTATGAAGCACAAATGTGAGGATTAATTATGTTTTCTCTCTTATATTAAAATAAATATTGATTTAATAATATTAACACAAGTGTGGATATACGAGGATGAGACATTATTGTTTCAAATTCCAAACTTTCAAGGCCAATTTTGCCTGTAGAGACAATAAATGAGTTGAGGGAATTTGTGGTTTTGTTAGAAGAGCTTAATGGTTTCAAACATGGACATTTGAAATTTTTAGTAAAAGTTCCTTTTCGGCTCTAGACCAAAGATAGGACCAAATTTTGTGAAATTCATCAACCTGTAAGAGATTAAAAAGGCGGTTCAAAAGCTTTCAAAATTAACTGACTGTGCATTTTTTGAACTGGTGGTCATAGAGCCTTGAAATTTAAAATGAATGTTCCTTTATAGAATTGAGTGAGAAATATTTAGGGTTTTTCAAATTTAATCGCCTAAAGGGTTGGAGAGAGGAAAAAAAGAGGCAGTGAATTCTATGTCCTCCAATAAAGATAAAATATGATATATGGGGTTTATAGGGTCACAGAATACTAATATGAATTTAATTTATGTACGGCATCCACACGATAGGTCTCGAAGTGCGTTGGTAAAAAGTGTGTTCAAGACTACCAAAATAAACATAAATAAATATTATCCAGAGTGATAGAAGATTGAAATTTTGCAGACAACCAATGAGACCACTCCAAAAAATTATAACAGTATGAACATTTTTATTTAATAAGTGGGACCCTGGGACATAGGGAAGGGGATATAAACAGAATAAAAATATTTTATGTGTGCTAGCAAATTTAAACTTGACAGTCGTTTAGGAGGATAACTCCAAATAACCAAATAAGTCCTAAAAATGGAAATTTCTAAATGATAGTTAGAAAAATGAGCTTAAATATTTACAAAACTAATAGAAGCAACTAATTCCCAGTGTGGTAGAAAATTGAAATGTATAGGTTAAGTAAAGGAACATGTCAAATTATTATAAGTTTGTGCATTTTTGATTTTAAATGGGACCCTGGGAAATATGGCGGGGGAGGTGGTAAGGGTTTATAAATATAAAAACAACTTTTAGCTGTGATAGAATATTTAAATTTGGCAAGTAGGTAGAATGACCTTTCAAAATAACCAAATAAATCTTGAATATTTGAAATTTATAAGTGGGAATTGAAGAAATGGTAGGGGAAGGGGGTGGGCTCAACATTTACCAAAATTAATACATTTAACCACTTCTCTATGTGTTAGAGAGCTTAGATTTGTTAGATTATTCTAAATAAACAAAAAATGTGAACATTTTAAATTCAAACTCATTTAAATTCTCAAAGTGGGTTGGAAAAGTGGGGTGAGTGTTTAAAAACTTACAAAATTATTAGAAACAACCTCTTCTCAGTGTGGTATAAAACTAAAACTCTGCATATAGGGAAAGATACCATGCCAAATAACGATAAAAGTCAAATTTTTTTTAAAGTTTATAATGGGAGTCCAGGAAAAAAAGGGGAATTTATAAAGAAGATTAAGTATGATAGAAAGTCTAAATTTTGCATGCTGGTAGAGGTACGGCTTGAGATAACTAAATAAGTCTTAAATTTGAGATTTTGAAGTGGGAGTTATAGAAATGGGGAGGGGAGGCTAAAATTTTTAAAACCAGTGGATAAACTATGTTTATGTATGGTAAAAGTAGAATTTGTCAAGCAGAGATAAGGACCACCCAAATTAACTATAAAGTCTGAACATTTTAAATTTCAAAATGAGACTACAGGAAATAGGAAAGGACAGGGTGGGGAAGGAGATAGGGGTGTGTGTACAAGTAGGAGGTAGAAAATTTAAACTTGTCAGGAATGTAGAGGGATAACTTAAAATAACCACAAACACATTTTAAATATTAGTTATTTCTAAGGAGGCTGCTGATATGTGTGTGTGGGGGGAGGGGGCTCAATTTTTAAAACTATAAGACTAAAACTACTTCTCAAAGTTCCTTCCATCAGTACCTGGAAAATGTCACGCTTTGAAATCGAGAATGAACATAATATATTATATAGGCAGATAGGCTTTATGTTTATTTTATATGTTAGGGGTTTCCAGAATCAGTAACACAGAATATACAATCTAGTAAACAATAAATGGCTGTAAGCGATCGCCCAATATATATATATATATAACACTATAAAAAATTATATATATATATAATTATTAAGATAATAAACAATGGTTTCTTCCATCAGTGCCTGGAAAACGTCAAGCTCTGAAATCGAGAATGAACATAATGTATTATATAGCCAGATAGGCTTTATGTTTATTTTATATGTTAGGGGTTTCCAGAATCAGTAACACAGAATATACAATCTAGTAAACAATAAATGGCTGTAAGCGATCGCCCAAGGTTTCGACAAATTGCATATCAAGAATGATGAAATAAATACTTAACATTTAAAAACACTTTTTACAGCCATTTTAAAATAATCTTTTTCATGAAAAAAAAGAGCAATTTAGGCAGTTTATAGTGTTTTAATTTCTTAGATATTTGAACCAGCTTAGTCATTATTAATGCAGAAAAGGGCGTTATTTTATATAGCATAAATTGGCAAAACTTATTACTCTGAATACATTAATATGCATATGGGGAAAATAATTTCACGATCTTCAATTTAGTGAAAACTGCTATTATTATCTTCAATTAAATTATCTATGTTTTTATATTTATATATATATATATATATATTTATATTTTTACTATAGGTAGAATATATATATATAGTTTGTTTACAGTTCACAGAGATCACAAATAAATCACAAATCTAAAAATTACTACAACATGTTTCAATAATGAAATAACTCTGGCAGTGGTATAAATATCAATATCACTACAATATGAGTCTAACTATTTTAAGAGACAACTTGTGAATGATTGTTCAAACAGAAATCTCGCAAGGACTGCAGATTACTTGTGTGTCTGTGATAATACAGCTGGAGTAACTGCTGTGGAGGCGTTCTTGCCGACTAAGCTACACTTCCCTACAAAGTTTTGATCCCGTGAGCTAAATTGGAATTTCAGTGCATATTTTTATGTCATATGTAAATCATTATTATTATTATTATTATTATTATTATTATTATTATTAGCACCGCGTCTTACTACCCGTTCGGCATATGTAAATCAAGTTATTCAGTAAAACTTTGCATATTTAAATCTGAATATTTTTTTAATCTTTAGTATACACTTCTACAAATCACTTGAATACTAATATTTAATATTTATAGATGAATTAGTATTAATAAACAATAGTTGAAATGTGTTGATTTTAAGGGAACTTTAATATTTACATAGAGTATGCTTATACCTACAGTAAAATCCCAGCTTTATCAGATAGGTATAGTATTAAAGATACTAAATTTTAATTTTCAAAATTTTATTCCAAAAAGTGTGGCTTAAAACTAGATTTGCAAAACGTAAATTTGAAGCTTCTTACCCTCATAGCTCTTAAATAAAAATAGTTAAAAATAAATTTTTGGTGTGTAACATTTCATAGAATAAAATTCTTTTGAATGACGTATGGCCTAAGGTTCCCATGAGGGTTTTTTGGAATTATGTATCCAACGCTAAATTTAAAGATAGTTTATTAAAGGTCAAAAAGAGAAAACATCAATGTTCTAAAAATTCGCTCTAACGATTTTGATTGATTTAATTTCATATCTAGACACTATTTATTACTATAAACAGGATGGCAGTTCTCATTTTCTCATGAAAATGACTTGGAGACTACTTTACATGGGGGAAATTTTCCAATTTTCATCATTTCCTTGCAACTATCTGTGGTACGAACAGACTTATCATTGTAAATCTGTAGCTAGTACCATTAAAGATAAAAACCTTTTATTTGAAATATATTTTTATAAAACCAATAATTTCTGAGCTATAAGCAAATATTCAAACTTTTTAATTCATGTCTTTGGAAATGAATTTAATTCTTATGCTCTTTGGCGGACTAAGATGTTTCTCTTTTCTCAATTTTTTTCTAACAGTGTTCCTAAATCCCAATGCTATAGAGTAAGAAACAGTTTATATTATTTCATTTATGTTATTTAGTGTAATGTTTCTAAAACAATGTATAGACCTATAATGTCATTTCACAGATCTTACGAATTTTAGTGAATATATATTTTAAGATAAAAGCAGGAGAAAGTCTGTGCGGCTCATCGTGTCATTTATTTACTTTAAATTAAGTTGATAATCAAAGTGCCAATTGTTATATTTAAATAAACCTTAATTTATCTTTGTTTATTTTATAGGCCGAGATAGCACAATGTTCTCAAAAGTCCACCTATCTGAGCAGACAGATGGCAAACTATTAATTGGAACTCATTGTCTTGATAAAATGGGGGAATTTGTTTTCATACCAGGAATGTTAACAAAGGTAAATAAATATTACTTTATATGTCTAATATTTCATTAAAATCATTACCTCACAAGCTGTCTTTTAATAAAATACAATCTCTCAATTTAAATCTTAAAATCACAAGCTACTATACAAATCAAAAGCAAGGTGTTCAATAGAAACACAAATCATAAAGAACACATGTTTCAAAGTAAAATACATATGGTTGAAACATGATTTATAGCAGGAAGGATAGCCAGCACACTTACCAGGGTAATACTCGGGTAGAAATTGTTGAGAACACCAAATGTCTCAAATATTTTTTTAAAATAAAACTCCCATTAAATACCACAAGCACTACAATCTACTATATTATATATTTGGGGGGTCTGGATGAGAGAGGGAGGGAGAATTAGCTTGTCAAACTCCATTATTAATGACCCGCCTCAGTGGCGTGGTTGGCTAACGCTCTTGTCGTGTTGAGCTTGTCTGCCGAGGACGGGGAGATCGAGGTTCGAATCTCGGTCGGGTGAACTGGGGGCGGTTTTTCCTGAATGGTTTTCCACTCTCCCTCCACGCAAATGTGGGTTCACTTCATCTAATTCAACCTTCCCAATTCCTAATCCATTAATCTTAGCCTCCCTTGCAAGATTTTTCCTACATACTTCATCTCAATTATTCTCTGTGGCATCCTTTCCCATCCTCATTACATGCCTATACCATTGGAAACTGACGATGACTACTACTAATACTTCCAAGTAGGGATGAATGAGAATCACATTTTTACTGCTGAACAGGATGGGAAATGTGTCAAAATATCAGGATCAAGGTGGGAATGGGAAATTATAAAAAATAAACTTTGAGTAATTGATATATTGATTTTTAAACTAATATGATAACTCTTGTAAAATCTTTGACAATATGAAATGTAATAAAAATAATAAAATGCTTGATATCATCATAAACACATAATAATATATTGGCATGGCCGAATATAATTTTTTATCTAATCAAATAACCAAATATTTAACAATCCAAATCAAAAAGTTAATTTTGATACAATTTTTATGGAAATTATTTTTACAAGTAAATTTATCTTATAAATTGTATTTCATATTTAATCATTTAGATTTTGGAGAGTAAACAATAACAAATTATATTTTATTACACGTTTTAAATTTTCATCTAGGTTTAGGATTGAAGACCCTTAAATGTTCTTTAGAATCGACACGCCTTAAAAGTTGTTTGGTTTAACACCCCTGTAATATCTACTCACTATTCAGTTCTTTGATGCACATAAATAATGGATTTTGAGAAGCTACTTCTCCCTCCCCTCCTTTCAGCTACACCTCCCAAATATATGGTAGAGTAGATTATATCTCTGTCTGTATCTTAAGATTTTAAGCTATCGTGCTTGCTCAATCTAACAAATAACTGTTGATATAGAGAGCATAATGAATCATATACTTCCCAACTTTATCTCACCACAAATGTTAAAATACCCCTCCCCTCCTGCTTCTTTCTCCCATGCATACTACAAAATGAAAAAAACTAAAACTTTCTACAAAAGATTAACAGTGAACAGTGATGAGCCAGCAGCATCTACTGGAACAATTAACATAAGTTGTTTCCTGCCCATATCTTGACTCGAAAGAGCCAATTTCCTTCCGACTTATGGGAATGAATAAATGCCTGACATTTTTCCGGGCGTTGAGGATCCTGACCACCCCTACTTCCAAACCATTATTTGATGTTAATTGACTGAACTTCAACTGAGATTCCAAGTGTGTTGTTTCAGGCAATTGCAAACGGGCATTGGATCCTACTTGAAGACGTTGACACAGCTCCGTCTGATGTACTAGCTGTAATTGCTTCTATTTTGGAAAACAAGGAAGTGCATGTCCCTGGTATAACATCCATCAAAATTTCACCGGGGTTCCAACTTTTTATAACAAGGCGGTAAGTGTGTTGTTCAACAATTTCTTTTTTTATCCTTTATAACAACCAAGCAAAATAAAGTATAGAGATGTGCAAAGAATGAAATCTTTAATAGCTTCAATTTCACTTCAGAAAAAAATTCTGCCATTAGTAATTAAGAAAATTTGCCAAAAAATATTCAGTTAAAATACATACTTATTTTAAATGTTTGTCATGCTTTGTGACTGTGTAGAAGTAAAAAATCAATTGAAATTAATTACATGTTTTGTTACCGTCCTGCTTTACTACTTTCAATGTTTATTAAATAATATTCATCAAATATCATCTAATTTTTAATCAATACTGAATTTTATATCCATTACTGTTTCCAGCCTATGGCCTGGATCAGTTTTTTATTCAAGTCATATGTTTTCCATTACCAGCTGGATAGGCCTGTCTTAGCTTCTTATGGCTTATAATCTAATTTAAGACTCACAACATCTAGTCCCCAGCCATTACTTTATCAATGTGATAGGGTGAACCCATATTTTCTCAATGATATATTTTTTGGCCATCCAATAAATCAAACTCAGGACCCTTAGCTCAGTAGGCAGATATGCTACCGACTGAGCTAAGGTATCGAATGGTCAATACTAAAAAATGTTAATTTATAAATCAATGCATAGCCTAAATTAAATTTAAGTATGGTTTTATACACTCTTGCTTTATTTTTCAGAACATCAAGCAATTGTATGAAACACTCGGTTTCAATGTTCAACCACTGTCGAGACATCAAGATAAACCGACTTGATGAACATGATATTAGGAAACTTGTTTCCCAAAAGGTAATATACTAATTCAATCTGATTTTTACATACAGTAATATTTTGGCTGTTATTTGTCAATTTGTTTATAGATCTTGGAAATGAAAATAAAAATTGTCACATGTTACAATTTTTGTACATATAGATTTTTGTGTTCACGCATAGTGTGTGTATCTTATGTTCTAGTGAAGGGAATATGACCTTTATCTTTCATGTGACCTACAATATAGTTGCTGCATGCAAACATTATATTAACTCATAATAAAACATGGCACAAATAGATTCATAACAAAATATTTTTTGCATTTGCTCATAGATGGATAGATGGGAGTTGTGTCTTTAACATATTGTTGTACTGTGAATATACTCGCACAAGAGCTCCTTCAGTTACAGAAAGACAGCTATAACATGAGTTTTTAATCTGTGTTTATTTGGAGAGTATTTTTATCTCCTGATTTTCTTACCATTGTGTTGTTATAATGCCAAAGCAAAGTAAGTGTCTTAATCATCCTAACAATTTCTGCTATGTGGGTGATAGTTTTACAACAAAAACTCTGAGGAAGTAAATCTTTAGCATTACTAAACATAAATAATATTTGTATTCTAGTATGGCCGACCAAGACAGAAACTGGAATCCACATGTCCTTTATTAACTGCACACTAAATCTGAGAATATAGCTAACTGGGACACTCAAAAGTATGCCTTATTATGAACCTATGGAGTGGCAAAACCCACAAAACCACATTGATGATCGATATTTCTGTATAACAAAAATATTTGGGATGCAAAATAAATAATACATTTTCAAATATACAAACATATCTGCAATAAGGCCGGCTCCATATAGTGAAGAATTGCAAGCTTCTAGTTTACTCAAAAGCATGGGATGAAGGAACCAGCTATGAAGATTGTACAGATGAATGTGTTAGAAACTTTACTGAGGCATCCGCTTCTAAAGATTTGGACTACTGAAAAGGAACTGATTACGCACTACTAAGCCATCCATTTCTAAAGATTCAGACTACCAATTGGGAACTGATTACACACTACTGAGCCATCCACTTCTAAAGATTCGGACTACCAATTGGGAACTGATTACACACTACTGAGCCATCCACTTCTAAGGATTCAGACTACCAACTGAGAATTGATTACACACTACTGAGCCATCCACTTCTAAGGATTCAGACTACCAACTGAGAATTGATTACACACTACTGAGCCATTCACTTCTAAAGATTCGGACTACCAATTGAGAATTGATTACACACTACTGAGCCATTCACTTTTAGGGATTTGGATTACCAACCGGGAACTAAGGTCACGCTACTGAACCATCCACTTCTAGGGATTTGGATTACCAACCGGGAACTAAGGTCACGCTACTGAACCATCCACTTCTAGGGATTTGGATTACTAACCGGGAACTAAGGTCACGCTACTGAACCATCCACTTCTAGGGATTTGGATTACCAACCGAGAACTAAGGTCACGCTACTGAACCATCCACTTCTAATGATTTGGATTACCACCTGGGAACCGATAACACACTATATTTAATAAAGCAAGAAGATTTTAGTGAGATAGTTTGTGACCTAAAGTTAACTTAAGAGCATTCTGAACCTCTTGGTTCCTGGTTTCAACAATAGAAGTTATTTCAAGCTGGAACTATATTAACACTGTATCAACAATGCAGTGAAATGTATTCCAAGTATTTCACTATGGGGCATAGTTTGTGGAATACTTTAATAGTCTTATGAAAGAGGATATTCCAGACAACACACAAAGGTGAAAACGTCGAATAGTGGTGGTGGTGATGATAGAATTAGGCATTGAACATAGTCTTAATAATAGAGCATATTTGTTGAGGCATCAACATTAAGTTTGAAAGCAGTTCTGCTTTATAAAGGACAGATATTTATCAGTTTCTCTAATTCATGCCGCTGACTTGAAGGAAAAATGTGAAAGTATGTCGAAGATTCTTAATGCAGACTACTTTTGGAATGTCTATGGTCAGCTAAAGGTTATTAGAATACTAACAGGTTGTTTCACAAAATATGTTTTTTTCTATATTTGTGGGACAAGGCAACAGCAAAGCATTACATTGTGCAACAATAGGAAAAAAGAAGTGAAGATTTACCCGGAAGCAGTAATGTAAATATGTTCCACTGGTTGAACCATAAAATTTTCTTCTTCCACCTTGACATATAATGCTTGGTTTAATGAACATTTTTGTTAGGGCCTAAGATAAAATAGGAAGTGGAGTCACCTATCTTGCAGAAGTTTTTCTCAATAAAACAGATGCTAAACTAAAAGAAAGAATTGTTTTGGGTCCCCAAATGTGGAAACTTTTGAAATCTGATGTATTTGAGACAAAGCTACGGAAACTTAACTGACAGCTTGTCTTTTGTTTAGAGCAATTTGTAACAATTTAACCAGTCCTGGCCTGTACAAACTAAATCTGCTAGAGAAAATCATTTGACAGAATAATATATATATATTAATATCTATTTATATATATATATACATTAATGTTGTAATATAATTTGTTAAATACCACACCTCAGAAACATTTCTGGGTAAGAACGGCTCCATTAGAAGAGATACACACACTAGCCTCCATTCATCTCTGGACTTGACTCAACCAAATTATCTAATGAACTGAGTCGATTTCTGTGTGGCTTGTGAGGGGG
>CABFVX010000776.1:37606-55746 GCA_902151425.1 Timema shepardi
CCCCCCCCCCCCTTTTTCTTCGTGGTTCGTCTGTTCAAACCAGTTTAAAATGCCACGGCCCGCTGGGAACAAAACACAGTTCCAATCTAATATTTGACAACCAACATCTGTCTGATCTACTGTACTCCAAACCATAGTGGTCACGATGATGGGGCCATCAGACTCGCCGGAGAGTCGGAAATAATTCGCTGTAAACTATAAAACTCTGAACTAAAAGGAAGTAGGAGGCTTAAGTATTAGCATGTAGAGTTAAGTTTTTTTTTCTAATTACAAGTTAAGAGTGTCTGTCACTCTTGAAGTTATTACATGTATAATTAGAGTAGGTTTTTACTGACAATGTCATATTGAGCATTTCAAAGGGGTGCAGAATATGCCCGAACGTGCGAATGAGATTCTGGGAAAATTAAGGCAGTCCTGGGGAAATTTGGGGCTGGGAAAAGTCCAACAATTTTGTTGATGAAGTTTTATAGTACATTCTGGTTCTGATATGGTAGTTTCATTTGTATGAAAAACTAAAGCTTATGACACTTAACACCCACATTATCAATATATGCCATAGTGAGGCAGTGTCAGTGTAAGCACAAAGAGTTGTGGTGTCTAGGGGCTAAGATAATGTGTCAGAGTTCTAGATAATTCAAAGGTTGAGATAATGGGTAAAGGAAAAATCTAATAATTTAACCTGGCTAAAGGCGTGATTGAGGGATGAGTCATCAGTCACCTACCCTACCGCGGGTGTTTGGTATCTATGGCGGGCAGGCGAGGGAGGGTAGGGAAGGATGATTGATACTTTGTTTTAGCTTGAATTCAGTCACCCTTATATCATGCCCTAATTACACGGCGTTGGGCGACAGTCTATTTAAACTCGTGACATGTGTATTGTAATAATTGTGTTGCCTTGAAATTGTTGTATTTAGTGGACCTATTAGGGTTTGTACATTATTCAATAGATAATTATTTATAAAAAATTATATGGTTTAGTGAAATAAATGTTTATTATGTCAATTGTGTTTATTATGAATGGCATGGCAGACATGATAAACTTGGATATTACATATCTAATAAACATCCCCAAGAAAAACCCATAAGTAAGTATCAAGCGTTTATTGCAAGTTTTGTAAAACACAAATTATGTGATCAGGAAAAACTCATAGTTGAAAATAGAGATAATATTTCCCATAGTGTGATTGATAGTGATAGACCTTGCAGTAGTGGAAAGTCTACAAAAAACTAAAAGTCTATAAAAACCAACAATTAAACAAAGGCCTCCTGTAATTACAGTAGCCCCATGGCTTCTTTGGTGCTGACTGACAGCTTTAAAAAGTTACCAGACCAAATAATGTATCCCTACACCGAGCCATATGATCTGCAAAAAATATGTCTTTAGCAGCTGTCACTTCTGACGGTCAAAATTTAGGTATTATACCTAAATGTTGACTGTCAGAAGTCAGCTGTGAGCTGTCATTCAGCACCAAAGAAGCCATGGGGCTACTGTACACTCCATTGCCTCTTACTACCAAGATGTAAAATTAAATGTTGGTATCGGTAAGCCTACTGGTATGAATGGTATTTTTGTTATCAGTACATCAATTTCCTTCAGAATGAGCTAGTTATGTTCCATAGTCATGAAAAACAAAACCATTTATTGGCTAGTTTAATTAATTTGGATTACTTTTTAATTTTCATTAATGGAAAAAATAAGTCTTCAAAAGCCCACTTCCTTGAGCTGTTTTACCATAGCAGTTACATGAGTGGCTGAAATAACAATGTGGTTGTATGTCATGGGTCTTGATACTAAATTAAAGAGGTTTGTTGACTAAACCTATTGTGTCGTGACCTGGCTACAATACTGTAAACTGGAGAACTATATTTTAGACATTTTTACATTTCACTACTAGGGATGTTGCGCTACAGACTGAGACCAACCTAACATATTCCACTATCATAATTCACATGATAATCTAAATAATATTTTTAGATCCTTATGACATTAAAAACTAAGGTAAGGTCTATACTTTTTTTGGCTTTTAATCTTTAATTTAATTGTAAAGTAAAATATTTGTAAGAGTTAAATCAAGCTTTAAATCGCCTACTTTATTATTAGTGTAATTTGTCTTGTTTGTCAAGTAATTGGTTAATTTTTTTGATAATCTAAAATTAATGTTGCTATTAATATCTTTTATCATTGAAAAACTAGGAATATATTAATTTTTTGTTTTCAATATTTTATTTAATGGTAAAATAAAATTAAAAAATAAAATATTTGCGATAGTTAAATAAGGTTTTAAATAGGTTACTTTATTATTAGTGTAGTCTTGTCTTATTTGTTACAGTTTCCAAGGTTAGAAAGTGCAGTAGAAAATATAATAAAGATTTTCTTAATTTTTGCCGGTCAAGACAAAAATGGTAAAGAGCCCTTTGTGGATTTTCTAAGGAGCTCATCAGGCAGGTTGATTTCGACAAGGTGAGTGATAAACCCTCATTTAACAACTACATTATTTATATATGCCTAGAAAATTTGTTGGTTCCCACTATAATATATTTATAAGTATCTACTACATATATTAAGGATGTAAAAATTGATTTATTTATACCTCGAATTTGAATAACACAAAAAGTTACACTAATAAGTTAGTTCTCAGAATAAAATATTCCAAATCAGCTATTTTACTAATTTATATATATATTAGTTTCACATTAATTTTATAACTAATGCATAATGCAATTTAATAGAACAAAATGTGGTATTCATCATTGCCGGTACCCTATAGTAGGAATTTGCTGTTTAATCCACAATTATATTCCTTTCTTCTCATCTTGTGCACATCTTAAAATTTGTTTACTAATTCAAATCAAATCGAATATTTGCTTAATGAAAATGTTTTGAATCCAAATGGAATATTTAGTATATTTTTTTAACTCATTCCTTGGCGCGTGTGTAGCCTGGAATCCATTTTCCTACTCATATTCTTATCCAATAAAGATTTCTCTTATCCACTTATTTACGCATTTATTGCTTGTTTTTTGTTCATAGTATATCATTGAATTGGCTACCCCTTTTATCAGCTTCAATATGAAGTATTTAGACTGGCTAAAAGTACAGTAGTTCATTGATAGATGGCATTGAAATAACTTATTTCAACGAAACATCGATTTGCACCAGTGCCGGAGAATGTTTGAGCAAACTAAGACATTGTTCGATGCCTGCGCCAGGGAATGGGTTAGTCAAACCCAAATAGAAAATTAGGCAGAGTGAAAATTATATATACTTTTAAAATTGAGTCTCATAACATAAATAGGGCTGGGCTGATCACTAACCAACTATGTCACAATTAAATTAATGGTAGTGGCTAATGGCCTTGTCCTTTGTACTATTGTTTGGTGAGGTAGAATGACTGGGATATGGGAAACAGAGTTAACAAGATCTTTGTAGGGCTCTTAATAACTTTGTGCTAGTTTTGTATCAACTTTTGAAATAGGTCGAGTAATTAAGATTATAAATTAAGGCTGGGCCGATCCAATTATTTGTTGCTGATCACTGATGCCAATAATAATTACTATTTCAAAACTAGCACATGGTTATTGAAAGACTATAATACTGTGTATATATCTTCATATTTACCATCAAGATTAGCTAATATCTATTTCTATTCATATTTTAGATAATGAAATTAAATGACAAAAAGGGTGACCTGGCGGTCTAGGGGTAAGGTGTCAGACTTCTGTGCTGACGGCCGGGGTTCAATCCTCGGTCCAGGCACAGATTTATCTGATTACCAAACCCTTCCTTCACCTCTGACAAGACATCTTGACCTCTGACAAGACATCTTGTGAATGTGGGGAATGCCAGACCTCCACTGTGGTTCGGATTCCACGTTAAACTGTAGGTCCTCCATTTAATCTCATAATCACTCTACCATTTCAGATTAGCGTAAGTGCGTATAACCCAAACAGGTAGTTAGACGCGGTGCTAATAATAATAATAAATGACAAAAATTTAAAGTAATTAAATCTAGTTATCATTTTATATGTATAAAATTCCTATTTAAGGTGAAATAGTATTTGAGCATTCTGATTTTCATGAAATAATTTAGACTACACAGGGTGCCTATTGGGTTACGAAAGTCACAAAAAGTCACTGAGTGCAAATAAGACATGAATTTTTAATGTTTTGGTCATAAAGTCACGAAAATAATTTTAGTTTGAATTTCCTGCACATCATAACAATGCGAATGCTTCAAAGATAGCGCTATCCACTACACGTGATGGCACATGCCAGTAGGAAGTTGCCTGATTGTTTTGTTTGTGATTCCAACGACAAGGTTAACTTTCTCCATCTAGTATTAAATACTAATTTGGTGTGCTACTTGTCTCGTGGGGTGTGCGAGTACATTATGCTGTGTGTGGGTCTACAAATAATGGTTTTCGATTGAATGAATTGGAATTCAGGTTTTGTAGATGATACAGGAAAATACCAGGACATTTTCTACAGAAACCGTGCGTTCATCTGTGTTGTGGATCTGGATCAAGATGTTGGCGGCAATTATCAATTTTTTACGCTTTCAATGTTTTGGCTGCAATTTGAAGGCGCTGTAAAATGTATATTATAATTTCAAATTAATGTTGGCAGCAAATAGCAATAGTTTTCGCAGTGAAATATGGTGTATTTTTTTATAAAATAATAAAATAATATTATTAGTGTTAATATTTAATTTTAAAGACCATTCATTCAAAACAGTTGAAATTTACCAATTTTTAAAATGATTTTCGTTGTCTAATGGGCACATCAAATATTAGGCCTAAATTATGTTTTAATCGTGTGTTGCGAAAAAAATCCATAGTTTTTTTGGGGGGCATTCAAAGATTTTATGTGTGAAGTTCAGGCTAATCTGTTAAAAGATGGCTGGTAAATGTTCGTTCAAAGAGGTTTGGCTGACTGTTGAAGAAAATAAATACTCAAAGTGGTTGCGCCCTGTTGAAGATGACCAGTATAAGGCTTATTGTACATTTTATAAAATCGAAATTTGATATAAGCAAAAGTGGGTTGAATGGAGTGAATATTCATGGAAAAGGTAAAAAGCATTTGGAACTAGCCTCTGCCCTACTCCAAGGCGTTTTTTATTATAATATCTAGGCCCGATGTACAATATAATGTCCGACCGTTTACCGAAGGAATTTTTTTTGCACCGCGTCTTACTGACCGTTTGGGCTATACGCCCCCGAAGGTATTTTGTGGTCAAAAAAGGTCACCAAAAAGTCACGAATTTTTGTTCCTCTGAGTAGACACCCTGATTCATTATTTGGTACTGCCATCTCTTAAAACTACTCTTTCATTCTTTCACACTTTCTCTTGTTTGTTGCTCACAAAGTGTTGACCTTGAAATTTATCCCTGTAATGTTATCATTTTCCCACCCCTTTTAATTAGTTAAAATTGTAATTCTTTTATATTAATATTAAATTATCGGATATTTTTCTTCCCTCTAAAAATACAATTTCAGGTTGTTGCAACATTTTGCTGTCTTTCTCTTACTACAGACAAGTAGGTATAGTCAAAGAAAGGGATGACAAAGTAAGCAGAGAAGCATTGTTATTGCTCAGGCTATATTGTGAACAACGCTATGCAAGACATTCATCTCACAAACTTCACATGGGCATGATGTTTTATTATCTCGATGACAAATCTTTCTTAAATCTAATATCAAAACATGTCTTTTCAAATTTCATTTGATCAAGAGATATCATGGTGTTTTATCGGTCTAGTATTTTTATTATAATTTAATAATTACTGTAAAGTAAGTGTGATATCAGATAACATATGTTTGATAAAATAAAGACTTGGAATAAAGAGACCATTATTATTAATTTAATTAAGCTGTAGTTATTTTAAACGATATTATCATCAAAGACATCCTTATTCCCCAACCTACCAAACACATCCATAACTAACCCATCGGAATGCCACACAAGTACAGGATGTTTCTCTTGTTCCTGGCCCCTGAGTTTCCTTTATAACTTTAAAACTAATTCACGGAAATTTGATCAATTCATACCTTGGTGTATTAAAAGCATGTTTACAGAAGGAAATGAGTGGCGGCGCTACTCTCTAGCTTGTGTGTAGTGCCTGCTGTCCTTGGCAGTCACCGATTCTTTCTGCTACGAGCAATACATTAGAATATGATCCAATACACAGTGGAACAGCGCATGTTTATTCACTGCAAATAGTTGAAAACTGTTGATAAAGGAGTGCCAAAGACAATATATTGCGCAGATTGGGGCTTGGAAACCACCAGCAAAATCCTCCATTCAGTCTTTGGAGAAGAAACTGGAAACCACAGGAACAGTCCACGGAGGACGTCCAAAACTGCTTCTGCAACAGTGCAGGGTGTGGTGTGCTCTGTCGTGGCCCCGTTTTATTGGCCCCATCGTCTTCCATACAACAGTGGTTATCACACTCTAGATGGAAATATTTCTTGAGTTTGTGAGTTAGTTGGGCTACAAATAATTCTATACTGGCTATTTTCAGCAGGATAGTGCCACTAACCAGCCACTAACTAGCCAGCATGGCTGAAATGGTTTCCTTCTTTGAAGCTTGTCATTTCTAAGGGACTTTGCAGACCAAGGTCGCCTTACCTTACCCACCGGATTTATTCCTTTGGGGCATGCTATGGGAGAAAGTGAATGGCAACAAACCACTGGCTCTCATGAAACTGCAAGAAAACATTCAGCGGGAAATGGAGGCTGTGACTTGATGTGTTGGTGAATACCTTCTATAACATGGAGAGGTGTGTGCAGGCATGTCTTGATGCTAATGGCGCCCACTTTCAACACTAGCTATGAGATAATCATGCTTCTCATACATCAATTACTTCCATTAATTTGAAAGTTATAAGGAAAACTCAGGAGCCAAGATCGAGCAAAACATCCTGTATAAATCGCCAACCCTCCAAAAGTGAACTTGAATCCTCTTACAATATCTTTCTCACTCACTCGCTTGTCTCTCATGCAAGTAGCTAACTATGAGTCACCACAAGTTGTCATTTCAAACCTTTCTTTAACCAGTAGGCAACCCTTACTCCCACCTTTTCCTTCTTTCCAACTGACATTCACTTACCTGTTTCCAAGTGATTGTTTGAAGTACAAGGTTGTATTTGACTGAGCTTAAAACTGGCGATTCACCACTACTTGACTTAGTGCTTACACAGTTAAAAAGTTAAAAGATGTGTAAATAATTACTCGGCCTGTAGATACGGATCATATGCTTAACCATTTCTGGCATAATTAGCGATGATGATCAGATTTGCAATCGGCATAAACCTAGTCCAACTAGAAATTATGCACACTGTTGAACATTTTGAATGTTTTGCAAGGGGCTTAAAACACAAATCTATCACGACCTTCCCATTTTAAATGGTTTTCACACCATATTTCAATTTTTTACTATCATAGATGTAGGTTATGCTTTTTTTTAATTCAAAAATTAATTTGTCTTGATAGCATATTTTTGTCTTATTGCAGTGTTAACTCAAACAATTTTTTTTCCCCTCAAGGGGCAATATAAAGGCCCAGTTGAGGGCATTAGAATACTTTACAATATTTGCTTGATTTTAGTTGGGCGGTCAGTAAAATCAGCAGAGCAATGCGTCTGTTCACAATTATTGAGGAGAACAGTGAATAGAAAATAAATTATAACTGACAACTAATGATCAGCTTTGGCAAAATTGGCAAAAGAGCTGAGATGCTCAACCTCAGAATAAATAAGGTCATTAAAGCTATGTTTAAATAAAGAATAGATTGTAAATATTAATATCGCAAAACTCAAATTTTATTTTCGAATAAATTAATTAATTTATGAAAATCTCAACTGATGTTAAATTATTCAAAAGTTTGACTTTGATTTAAATTTCAAACTGAATTCCATCAAATCTGGATCTGGAATCTATTTGGATATGAAATTTTGAATACATTTCAAATATTAAGTGTAACATCAATAATAACACTGAAACATCTCATCATACAAGACTAAACTACTATCACATAAGGAGAAGGGAATAAAGATAAAGAAGATATAATTTTGTTTGTTAGGGGTAGTTATTCAGATGTGTTTTATCACTGTAAATTTTCCCATCCCCACTCCACACTAATGTGGGTACATTTCCTTTAAGTTGGCTTCCTAATCCTTATAGACTCATTTGTTAATAGTATTGGTATTGAACAAGCTAATTAAAATAAATATTCAGAGGGATGATGCATTCCTGAAAATGGTTAGTTTATAACATGACTAATTATCTTGTTGGCCACATATTTATGTTCGTTCTTTACTTGATTTAAAGAGATATTTATGCACAACTACTACAATGGAAGATTGTATAGTTAATTGTTTATACCTTCTTTCAGAGATTTGATCAAAGTATGTGAGCGAAGCACTGAACAGTATCATCTAGACCCTGGACCAATTTTGCTGTCCATGTTTGACTTGTGGTGTGCGCATATAAGTCACAAAGGTAAAACTATGACTATTGGGTATTTAGAGGTGGAATGAGAATAATTTTCATGTAATTTTTATTTATTTTAACTAATATTTAAAAATGAATGTATACCCAAATTTTCTTATAAATTGAAATAACTGATAATTAGAAAAAATTACTAGATCTATGTTAATATATTCATATGTTGCGTCATGTGAGTTGTAGTTGTCATTTATGATAGATATTATCAATACTTATAAAATATCACTAATAATAATATAATAAAATGTTATCTATATTGACTACAAAAAAATTATATTTTCTAAAAGATGCTCTAAATATCCATTCGTAAGAAAATATATGTATTAGTTATGCAATAACTATGATAGCTTTTGCAGACACTCGACAACTAAGCTGTTGGCACTAGTGATTGCATTCATAGAGATAAATCTATTTCTGCAGAATTGTTTGTATATCATCATACTGCAAGGAAAATTCTTGCCAGCCCAGGTCATTTTCACAAATAACATCTTATGGATGCTTTAAAAAAGAAACACATTTTTTATAATATCTACATAAGATTTGGTTAGTCCATATATTTTGTAAAAATTTTTGCCCTACTGTGCTAAAAACAATAAGTTTGGTTTAACTGAATACAACCTGCTTTGGTGGCCGCATGGTCTGAGGCATCACTCTCAATATACTAGATTGCCGATGATGAGGAGATTGGGTTTCAATTCGGGTTTACTGAGGGTGGTTTTTCTTAAATGGTTTTCCACTTGCCCATCATACACATATGGATACACTTCCTCTAAATTCAATCTTACTCATCTCTAATACATTAGGTAGCATATTTAGTACATATGCTTATAACCCCAAATGAGTAGTAAAACATAGTGTCAAAAAACCTGAATATTTAAGTAACAGCCAAAATTTTTGACCTCAAGTCTCCTTTTTGATATTTCAGAAAATCTCATGCTACACCTTGTCACAAGTTGAAGTAAGAAATATAACTTTTGTTTTATTTAAAATTCATATGCACACCTACATTGTTGTTAATGGAAAGGGTGAAGTTGCATTTTCTCCACAAGTTGAGAAATTTCAGGTGTGCAAGTCTAAAGTACACAAAGCAATTTTTTTGATTGTTTTTGACATTGATGTGGTTCCTTTGTTTTGTTTTTATTGTCATTAAGGTTGAAAAACCTATTTCACATAGATGCATGGAAGAAACAAGAAAAATAATTATGTGTGTGGCTTTTTCTACCTATTCAATAAATGTAATAGCTTATGCTAAAATATATAAACCTAGTTTTGAAATGAGATAGAAATATAAAAGGCTTTTGGACATGGATGGGACATATTAAATCTAACTTTTGGTGTAATAGTTCTTCCTTCTAGCAATGAGACATCCCACACCTCTCTTTTATTTTGTTAATCTGGCACATTTTTTTACTTGCCATCAATATATAGTCAATATTTTGTCTAAAATGCGGCCAATTCGAAACAATTACTACAATTTGACATTTATAACATTCATTTAATACAATGGTCCAATTCTTCTAACAACTTCATGGTTGAATAAAGGCAATATCTTTATTTGAAGCTGCTAAAACAATATTTCGTGGACTATGTTCATTTTATTAATTGTATCTAGAGTAAATGTAACCACATAATTCATATATTCTCCTTATTATTTCCTATCTTTTTTCAATTGATTTTGACCAAAACAACCCTTAATTGACAATGATAATGTAATCTCTGATAAGCATATTTATATTTTTGTTTTGAAACTTTTTATATATTTGGTCTAAAGGTGTGTGAGTAGACAGTATTCAATTAGAGCCAAGCTAGATTCAAGTTTGATTGAACACTTGAATGAAAACATAGATTTGGTCCTATTAAGACATCATTTAATAGGATTTTTATTTTCTGGCATTAAACCTTGTTTCAGAGTTACGTTACACAGCAGCTAGAGTTGCTGGAAATATTTTTACAAAAGCTGTTCAATATGTCATAAATTATTTTTTGGAGCGTAAACCACAGTTAAAGATTCAAGAGAATGGAAAATGGATAGACGTGGGTAATGTGCGACTTCCATGTAAAGGGGATCTTGCACAAATAAGAAGGTATGTAATTTAATTTTTCAAAATAAAATTATTTACTACAAATAAAGTCTGATATACTCAGGGGTGTAGCTATTGGGAGGGGCAATGCACCTTTCTGGATCACTGTGGCTAACTTGCCTTCCATAATCTGCCTAATCCTCTGTAGCCCCAACTTCCCCCACACACATCATAAGATATAGATCATGATCCTCCCCTCCCACCCAAGGCCATTACTATTAGTTAACCTGTTTAATCGTCACCCTCTTCCACCCACTGAACTAATTTGTGGGTACACCTCCGAAAACTCACATACACAGCTAACCAATCACATTATTAGTTATTTTTTTGTTTATTATTTGATGCTATTGAATTTAGAGATGGAATTAACTATTTTCCAAATGCAAATATCAAATCCAAATTTTTATTTTACCTTTGAATCCCAAATTTCAAATTCAAATCTGAATCTTGGAAAACAAGAGGAAATATAAATTTAACATAATAAAAGAAAATTGTAACTAAATGTTAACATGTTTTGCTAAAATGGATTCACTATAACATTCATATATTCATTTAAGTGTCATATTAATGGTCTGGGGGCTGGTTGTTAAGTTCTTACTAAAATTATTTTGGGGCTGTACCACCAATAAGGAGCTGATCATAAACTACATATATGTATCATGGGGGAGGGGCAGAGAGTCAGATAATGTTTGACATCACATTACATCTAAGCATATTGATTTGAATTTCAAGAGTGCTAATAATATTTGTGCGCCAACCATGTGTGAATCTACCGTAATGTCAGGGTTTTAAAAATGCAGCTTTGATTGGAGCTCATGCCTAAACTATTAACTTTAGATACATACACTCAAGTCTTTTCTTGTAGTAAATTTTATGCTCTAAAAAAATGTCTTATTTTCTATTTATCTCGTTTAGTTTTCTCTTCATAAATAATAAAATGTAATCAATAAATAGTGATGATTTTCAATTTATTAAGTAAATGGCCAGGCTTGTTTACTAGGGTTGTGCGAGAACAGACCGGGAAAACCTGGAAAAATCAGGGAATTTAAATACTTGACTTATTCGCATACAAACGAAATTTTGTTTATCGATGTTAAAAAATGTATTGCATGGATATGCCACAATGACATTGTTAAAATGAGAGGAAAAACAGGGTTTATTTTATAACAAATTTACACAGGGCCACTAATAATACCTAATTAAAGACTAAAAAAATAAAAATAACTTATAAGAATGTTGATGTTTGGTAGCTTAGGATTTTTCGAAAATATGTTATGAATCGGTAGCTTAGGATTTTCCAAAAATATGCTATCACTGTAATAAACAGTAAAATTTCCAACCATCAAGGAAAACAATAAAAAGGCCAGGACGGAATTTTTTTTAAATGCTGTCTGGTATGCCTGGAAAAGTCAATACATTTTTATAATAGAAGTTTTCTAGCAATTCTGGAGAACCATGTAAACCCCCAATCATGGACGTGCCTGGCTTTCAGACTTTGGGGGGGACAAAGACACAAAATATTATAAGTGATTTAACACTCTCTAATAATAATTGTTTATATACTTAGTATAAACAACGCGTACACTAGAAATACTCTTAAATTCAGTTTCATATTCAATATAAATGTATCAGATGAACATTAATACCAATTCAAAAATTTTCCTTTAACTCAGATTAAAATAACAATCTTTTTTCTTAGTTGTTCAAAATTTTAAATAACTATAGCTCTATCTGCAAGAGTATTAGTAATTTTGTATTAAATAAATAATAGGAACTATATTTAGTTTACCACACTGACAACACAACTTATAAATAAAATACTTATATGCCATACAAAATACTTATTTTAAATTAGCATAGGCTTCATCAAACACTCTCTTTCTTCGTTCATTAACTACAATAAACTTGTTCATAAGATAATGAATGCTTATCTTATCCAACATATCTTTATGTGTGTGACACATAGCCACATGATTAATGCGCCTCTGTGTCATATTGTTCCTCAAGTATGTTTTAAGGCGACGTAACGAACTAAATGATCTTTCCGCCTCACATGACGAGCTTGGAACAACCAGCAGTATACGCAACAGAACCTCAACATTATTGCATTGCTCTCACTTCAGGAGATAGCCTTCGAAATGCGGTTAGGGCATCTTCAACACAAGTAGGTGCACTTAAACGAAAAAACATGTTTTGTTCAATTTCAAAATCTTTCTCGTTAATTTCAGGATACATTTTCAGCACTGGGTTTATTTCTCCTTTTAAAAGACTCCTTTCCAATTTTCTCATGTGATCAAGTCCTTCTTGATCAAATCTTGACTTTAAACCTCCAACAGCTGTGTCTATAATGGCAAAATACTCGTGGTGAAGGTAGTCCTCGACTGAAGTAGAAGTGAACGCTGTAGCAGGACTTGTGTAACGCATTGGTGGTTTCTTCTGTCTTGGTAGAGAAAGAGGCTGCAGGTTGTTGGTAACAATGATTTTGTTAGCTTCTCCCCAAATTAATAAAAACTCGTCATTTTCTCTGAGTCTTTGTAAACTAGAAGACACTATTTCTATGGCCTGCATAAGTCCGGAAGTATTCATTTTTCTTCCCTGAAAAGATTTATTCAAAATTTCTAAATTATTTATTATTTTCCTTGCCATAAGGAAGCCTAAAACAGTCTCTCCTCACTCAAACACTTTGAATAACCCACTTGCTGACTGTAAGTGATTTGCTTCAACAGACAGTGCTTCAAGTGTTTGTAAAATCATTGAATAGTTTTCCAGAATCTCTTCAATCTGAGCACCTCTGTATGTCCACCTGGTCGGACAAAGGGGCTTAATGCTGGCATTAGATGTCAAAGGACCATTAAAAGTAGCTTCTCGGATATTAATAAACTTGGTTTTAGCTGTCAATGATTGTGAAAACAAAACTCCAAGTTCATGGGCCCATTGCATTGAATTCCTCACAGTAATTGATGTATCACATGCATCCCTTGTTACCAAGTTAATGCAGTGCGCCCCACAGTGAACAAACACGGCTAGAGGCTGTCTATCCTTTATTATAGACTGTACTCCTTTGTTGATCCCACTCATATTTGGAGCACCATCATAGGTTTGTCCACGCAAGTTCGAAAGAGGTAGTTGAACTCTGGTCATTATATCAAAAAGAATGGCTGCAATCGACTCCCCAGTTGTTTTACTAGCACTGTATAGCCCCAAAAAACTTTCATGAGGCTCTAAGTTTTCATCAACCCAACGCACACATATACTAAGCTGTTCAGTCCCAGTAATATCACGTGTACCATCACAAATCAAAGAAAACAAATTCAATTTGGAAGATTGAATTTCAGCACAAAGATTTCTCACAATTTCATTACCCGTTATTTCCAAAATCTCATTTTGAATTTTTCCATCTGTGTATACCTCTCGTTCCTTATTCAACCAATTTGCAAGATATGAATCATCCTCGGAACGTAGTTTAAGAAGATGAAATAAGTTTCCACTTTCTTGTTGATTTCCTCTTAAAGCTAAGCCTTGCATGGCTAAATATTTAATTGAAGTGAAAATTTTCAAAAGAAATTCCCTAGAAATCTTACGTTCAGAAACTAAAGAAGAGTTTAACTGGTTATCAATCGGGGTTTTCAGCTGTCTATAACTTAAAACTGCTTGTAAATGACTATCTGACTTTTCATGTGAACGAAACTTGTCCAATGCCTTTTTCCAGTTTTTAAATCCATTTCTAGAAAACGCCGGATCCATTTTCCAAGCAAGATTTTTATCAGGACATAATTTATTATATCTATTACAATAAAAACAAAGAGCTCCATCGGCACTGTTTGTAGAGACATCTATATGCAGCCAAGTGAACTCCTTATACCATGCTGGTTGAAACCGAAGTATTTTTACTTTTAAATTCTGAGTTGGAAATTTGGTTGGTATTGTAACTGGCTGGTTTGGTGCCAGATATGTATTACTTTCACAAATATTAACTTGTGATTGATTAAACACATTTTCTGTTTTATTAAAATTTAAGTTGGCTTGAAAGGACTTTTCTTCAGACTCGCCAAAGCAGTGTTTTTTAGGAGATTGTAGTTCAGTTGGTGAATCCTGTTGTCTTTTGATTAAGAAACGATCCATGCTCAAAATATTACTCAAATCACGCTGATTTATATTAAGTTCACTTTTACACACAAACACATTAGCAAATACGACATAAACTCATTTATTTACAAAACATTTAACAAACCACACGCCACACTATTTATTCTTAATATTCACAAGATTGCTGCAACTATTCGAAAAAGTTAAGAACTTGCAAATAAAACAAAATAATTTACTAATACAATAACAGTGTCACCAGCCTAAAAACTATTTTAGCAGCGCTAGTGTCTATACAAATGAAGCAAGATCCGCCTATTTAATAAGGTCATTTAAATTTAAAATAGCTAATTTCAAGAATTAAAAAAACTATTCAAATAAATCAATAAATTCTCTATTGAATTTAAGGGTAAAATTTTGGGGGGGGGACGTGTCCCCCCCGTCCCCTCTACCAGGCACGTCCATGCCCCCAATTATACAGTCAAAAACTCAAAATAGTATTCCTATGATGTAATAAAATGAAATGTTTTATCATCTTTGAAATGTTTAGTTTGAATTACTCCATTCTTCTGTGATTTTTTATTTGATGTTAAAACCTTTAATACATGCTGATATGTATTTTTAAGCACACTTGTACAATTTACATATCTAAAGTTGAGTTTAAAAATGAGTCCAGCTTCATAGAAAATAAATTCAAGGAAAAGTAAAATATTCGTTTTTGTCAAATATATATATATATATATATATATATATTCTTTAAAAGGAAAAAAACATTCCTGAAGGAGTATATAGTAAATATATATAAAGAAATAGATATCCTATTTGAATAAAAAGAAAAATAGAGACTAAAATACCATTCTCTCCTTTGTGGCTTATTAAAAAGACATTAATTTAGATTTAAGTACAGTATATCATTGTAATAATTGCAAAATTTACTCTACATGAGGTTTACTGCTTATCAGTAATCTATAAAGTGACATTCAACCTTTTAATGTCAGCCCCGGTTTAAGATGTCACACTTGCATTAAAGAAGATTACCGATGATAAGGAGACTGGGGTTTGAATCTTTGTTGGATGTACTAAGTGTTTTTTTCTTAAATGATTTTCCACTCTTGCTCCACTTAAATGCAAGTACACTTCCTCTAAATTCAACCTTCCTTATACCTAACTCATTAGCATAGTTAGTACATATGTGTATAATCTGAACAGGTAGTAAAACACAGTGCTAAAAGTAAATAAATAAACAAGTTAAATTGAACGATACTTGTTTCTTTGATCTTCTACTTAATCTTTTACTTTTAATAAATATATTATACATTTCTCATCATGGAAACTAGAATTATGTTGATGTGTCAAATGTTTCAGCACAACCAGTTTGAAGTTTGCCTGGACACAGCAAGCAGCTTTTCTCACCGAAAGGCTTGCGAATTGTGTCAAATATAACGAACCAGTCCTTTTAGTTGGTGAAACTGGGACAGGGAAAACATTTGCAGTACAACATTTGGCAGATAAGACTGGCAACAAATTGATTGTGATAAACATGAGCCATCACAGTGATTTATCTGATTTGCTTGGAGGGTATGTAATTCTTTTTTCTGTTGTCACAAATACATTTACATCCTAGCTATCAGAAGTGTGTTATGGCCACTTTTTTATTTTGAAGCGGAGCCAAATTATTTTATATTAAATATTCTTGAGGTCAAGCTGTAGCTCACATATATTTTTAATGTTTTATGTTTGAATAACATATTATACTGTGCATAACCTTATACCAACCAAATAATATACAGAATGTTCTAACGTATTTTATCCTAATTATTTTTATAGGTACAAACCAATACTAAATAGTGAAATCAAGCTAATATTGGAAGAGTTTAAAACATTGTTGGCTGATTTCTTGCCTACACATGAAATTGTTGTTGACTGGAAGGTGAGTTTTAATTTTAATAAACCACATAATAAAAGTGAATAATAAAAAAGCTAGTTTGGTGTAAAAGTTGTATTTTAAAGCATTTGATTAATTTATTAGGGGTTCTATCTTTCAAAATATCTGTCGAGTCCTTCATCATGTCCTATTGGCAGCTTATTTTTATATATACTTGAACCTCATCTTGTTTCATTGTTTGTGGTCATCAATCTGGTTGCATTAGTGGTCTTAAGTCCTCGTCTATCTTCCACCTTGACTTCTTTAACATCATTCAATAAACCACTTATTTTCATAATGTGACCCATCCAGTTGGCCTTTATTTATAGAATCACCTGCATAATGGTTCTATTTTCATTGATTATTCTTCCTAGAATGTATGCACTTGTCACCCAATCTCTCCACTTTATCTTCTTCTCCAACACCACATCTTAAATCTTCTTGATTTTCTTCAGTTCTTGTTTCAGCTCCATATGCAGGGCCGCCCTTAAGAGTGTGCAAATAGTGAGACTGCACAGGGCCCTGAAATTTGTGGGGCCCCACACTTGCTTAGGCAATAGAAGGAAAAAACAAGTTTGGCACATTTTTTCTTGGGCTTTCATTTAGTAGGCTCCTTGTATAGGCGTTAGAACAAATATTGTCAGATTGTAAAAACAAATAAAAATATAATCATGTGGACTTGATTTATTGAACAAGTGAAGCGAGTTCTCTGTTTTAATTCAACCGATTTGCATTTGTTTGTCTGTGCTATATATGTCCCTCAATAACTTTGGAATGTTTAATCGATTTAATTAAAACTTGGCAAAGTTTTTCTTTGTACCTTTATACAGATCAAGATTGTTGGGGAAGAAATTCACATAGAGTTGGGGTGAAATACACATTTAAAAAAAAATATATATATATATATATATATATATACACATACCTATATACCAATTCTCAGGCAAAGAATCAGGAAAGGCCTGCAAAGTTAATACAGGATAGTAATAAATAGTTAGCCATATATATTGTTAGTTTTATTTATGAAAGAATAATAAACAATTAAAGAACAAAGAGCACATGCTCGCCACTCGGAGATATAGACCGGAACTAACAAAGACGTTGCGTAAGACGCTTTGGTGACGTCATCACTGAAGTGACTTCACAAATCTAACAGTGGAATAGTTACTAAACTCGTGTTTGTTATTATAGGCCTAGTTAAGAGAATGTTCATTTATTATACACAACACCCCCTCTCAAACACGCGTTAACTTTATTAATGTCTATCACGCCAAGTCCTTGTATGCACTGATGATGGCTTGGTCCGAACAGTCCTTTCGTGAGCACATCAGCTACCATCTTGTTTGTTGGAATGTATTTCACATTGATTTCGCCTCGTTCAAAAACTTCACGCACATAGTGATGCCGAATGTCAATGTGTTTGGTACGAGAGTGGTACACAGGATTATGCATGAGCTTTTCTGCTCCTTGATTGTCACAATAAACAAGAGTTGGTATTGCATTAACACTCAAGAACCCGATTTCTTTTAACAGGTTTCGTAAGTAAA